>CM025619.2:10484544-10511720 GCA_014621495.2 Entosphenus tridentatus | reverse complement strand
CCCCCCCCCCCACGCGAACACGTTTGTCCAGCCAGCAGTATAAATTGGTACGCCAACACTGAGTCGATAAGCAGGCGGCACGCGCGTTGCGGTCACTTGTGGGTACTCTCACTTCTTTCAAAATGTTTGTTGCAAGCGTTGAAGAGGCGCTCCAGGTGGCAAGATGTTATCTGCCTCACCTGGTGTGCAGGAGGTCGCGGGTTCGATCACTAACCCTGAGGCCTGCTGCTGTATATTTGGAGTGTGCATGTCTCTCTCCCTTTTCCTCGTGGTCGCCTGGATTTTTTTTCAGGCCCTCCGGTTTATCCCTCCACATTTAGAATGAATGTTACGCATTTAAAGTATTTGGTTACAATACATTTACACACGATACGCCACTTCGTTCAGCTATCATTTGCGACCAGGTCGCTTCTGAAAATGAGCTATATAGCTCGATAGGCCTGACCCGGTCAAATAAAAAATTGTTACGTTTTTAGTTTATTAGGCAAAAAAACCCTCAGAAGGAGCTTTCTCGTGTTCCCTAGAGCTCGCTCAGGTGGATACTCTTCTGCCAGCAGTGGCCTGAGTGAGCGGTTGTAGGTCTGCGCCTTTACCTTTCCAAAAGGTTTTTTTTTATCCCTGAGCCAAATAGAAACCACGAAATTGACTTTACATCCAACAAAAACAATGCACAACACATTTTGACACAATTAAACAACGTGACATATAGAATAAACATGTACAGGCTATTTTAGACTGTTGCATATAATCGTTAACATGTTGTCATTTCAAGCAGCGTTAGTGTCACCGGATAAGTACTCCCACTCACCGTGATAACTCATGCCAGTTAATTGGAGGGATGCATATATTTTGTTCCAGATTTGAAGCTTTCATGACTGAGAGGATTCATACTCTTTGCTTTTTTCGATAAAGTCACGTAGATGCGTACGCCTCTATATGAGGAACGAAACAGGTGGACTTCTCCACAAATCTGGCTGTCGCCTGATGAAGCTGGTTGTAATTACTGGCCAAATGTCGTACTCAGATTGTAAATGTTGTGGCTTGGCTCTCCAACACACCGGTGATGCTGTACTAGTGACGAATTGGCATGTTCTGTTTACGTGACAACCCTTACGAGTTGGCTGCGTCGGGTGGTGGTGGGTTTTAACGACACATTTATATATTTACACGATCTAACCCCAAAAAAAACCTCTCTTATGGAAAATTAGAACCACGACACCGACACGAAACGACCTCTACTCTCGTTAATATTTCACGTCTACGTTGAAGCAGACGCCACCCCCATCTCCCCCCACCTCCCCTAATTTTTTTTTCTTTTACAATCAACAACACCTCCGCATTAATGCATTTATAGTTTCGAGTTGTTTCAAGTTAATATTGTTACACCGAAATCAGAGCTCAAAGAGTAAAATAAACATTTACAGGCTATTTTAGACTTGTGCATATTCTCGTTCTATTAAAGACCATGAGCAGGTGGATTGCTTCACTATTCTAGCAAATCGCCCGATGATGCTGGATGTAATTTGCCAGCGAAACGTCACGGCACTACTCAAATTGTAAACGTTGTGGATTTACTCTCCAACACACAACGGTGGGCAGAAGTAGTAACTATTTGGCGCATTGTTTAAGTGACAAATCCCTTACTAATTGGCTGCGTCGGGTGGTGGAGGGTCACGACACATGAATGTGTGTGCTAAACAGTCCAAAGAGAGTTCCATTCGCCATAGGCACGGTCGCCGCCAGACTTTTAAACCACGAACCCCTGCCGTCGCCACCCCGGCAAATGTTGTTGTGACGAGAGACGAAATCGCCACTCTCCTCGGAGCCTGCCGTCATCTCTCTTGCCCTCTGGTAGCCTGCTGGCAAACTTCTCCCGAGTGTCTCCAGAACGACGAGTCAGCATTGCAGAAGTCAACACGCCATATTTGTTTGTAATCGGGGACAGAGGCTGTTCTTTAAGTGAACACTGTTGCTTCATATCATGCACAGATTTTATTGGGAATACAATTGGAATGGGCCTGGCTTGTTATGGGAGAGGTGGCTGCGATTCCAATTATTTTGCTGGGTTAATCTCTTTCGGGCATAAGCTAAGGTAACCTCTTTTTTTGTTTTGCTGGAAAAATCGCTGCCTAATTTGTTCCTTTTGACACCGAATTGTACCAAGGTGGTAATCAAAAAGCTCTTAGTCAGCAGTGCAAGACATAATTAACTGTTGTGAAATAAATTGCCCTCATTCTTTTGATTTCACTTTTGTTCTGGGCTCTATTCTTCTGCTGCGCTGACAATCTGGCACTTTGGAGTCCGTTTCAAAGCGGGAATCTGCATCCAGTGCTGGAATAATGTTCTTTATTTTGTCTTTCAAAGAAGGTTGCTGGAAAAACACATCAATACGTTTTGTTAAGAAGAATGGGACTCCTTCCAGGCACTTAGTGTTGGTTGTGAGGAGGTCACCTTGAGGAAGACAATAGCAGTAACGTGCACCCTGCATTCAAAAAATTGCGATATTTTTTTTACATAGAGAGCAATACGTTCCATAGCCGATTGCCCACGGTTGTACATAGATTGAGGCTGGTGAAATGAGAAGTGGTTGCAGACACTCTCCGAGATAGATTGGTACCCAACATCGAGTCCATGGAGCACAGGTGTTTTGCAACGGTGTGGGGAAGCGGTCCGTGGTGGAACTGTTGTAGATACTGCAGTTTGATTTAGAGTAGTTGTTTAAAAAAATATGTATAATTAAGTTACGGTGGCATGGTGTTCTGCACGTTTTGTCGATGGTTGACAGTGGCCCTGCGAGTCCAAAAAAGGTTGAGCGCCACTGGTGTAGATGATGAGACTCTGACCATGGCACTCTTCACAAAACACGTTCGATGAGCTGCATGGAGAAGTCACGCACATTGTTTGATGATGCTGCATTGGCGGTGGTGCGCGAGGAAACGTAACAAATGGACACAATCATTAGTAGCGTAGCCTTAAGAGGAAAATAATTATTGGAGACGTTCTTGGAAAATGACAATCCTTCATAGCACTCCTACATGGCCTACTTCTTGTGCTATGAAGTAGGGCTATTGCGCATTGCAAAGTCCTCTTGTTTCTGAGGCTGGCAGCAGCTACTCAATGCCGCTGGGAGCCACTTGTATTCATTACATGCCAAGCGCTGTTTACATAATACACATATGTGCTGTGTGCTCAATGACAGATGCTGCCATGGTGTGTAATGGTTTGCACACTAGATTCGCAAACTAGAGGTCGCTCGTGCAATCGAAACGGTGGGAAATTTTTCTTCTTAAATTCCGCTGCCACTGTCCACAATAAGTCGATCGGGCAGGTCGTGTGAGGTGCGGTCAAGTGTTGGTCTCTCTTCCAAGATGTCCGGCCAGCGTGGAAGAATAGGCCCAAACACCCTCTGGAGGTGCTAATGATGCATTATTCCACGTTATTCCTCATCGTGTGTGTCCTTCAGAGGTTACAAAGCAACACTGTTGAAAATTGCTGAATTCAATACCAAAAGTCACGTGATCGTTCCACCAGTAGTCTTGTGTGACCAGCAGCATAATTATGAATGGCAGCCTAAAAGCATAACTTATGGAAATAATTAAAAAATATATATATATATGACGAAGAATGTTACACTATTTGTTTATGCCTCAACTCAGGTGAGGTCCTGTGGTTAGCACACAGCGTTCCAAATCTATTGAGTCGTAATACGGCATTGCCAGGCCTTCAGCCTGGATTGGATTAACAAAGGCAGGGTGTAAATTATAAATATTATCTATTTAAACGTCATGTGTATGGCATATAATACCAAGGTCTTTTACAATTCCATTACAGTGTCGTTTCTTCTTGGTTTGGGGGTTGAATGGTTATTTTAATAGTTTCCCATGAAATGGTTTAAAATGTGTCAGTTTATTGTGATGGGCGTGGTTTGTCAGTTTATTGTGATGGGCGTGGTTTGTCGGGTTGACTGCTCACAGTTGACACGAAGGGAACGAGCAGACCGCTGCACAACCATTCTGTGCTCCACTTCTCGTGAGTGCACACAGATATTACACATCTTGCCAATGCCCTCGCGTGCGCGGTTTTTTTTTCTTTGTTGTTGGTTATTTTGTTATTTCTCTGGCCGAAACGTACAGGGACGTGTGGGTAAAACATATATCTGTAAATACAGTGACTTCCACAAAAAACACACACACGAAAGTACGGCACTGAGCTATGTGGTATAAATCATTAATGCACCAAAATGTGTTTGGGGTGCCCCTGCACAATATCGCTCTATTCTCTGCACCCTGCATTGCACCACTCTGTCTTGTCGTCCATTGCGTATGCGTAGCAAATAGGAACGCTGCTTTTTCATTATCCAGTCACTGCAAGCGTGCAGCCCCGTATTCTCTGAATGACACACAAGTTATCATACTGGCCGGATGAAATGATGGAGCCAGGTGATAATAAATTGCTTTCTCAGCCAAGAAGAAAATTCTACTGCTCAGTGCGGGATCTGTGCCCTCACTTGGGGAACATTCCACCTAATTCACTGATGGGTCCAATAACTCCATTATTTAGAGCTGTGTGATAGATTTCTTCATCATCGCATGCAGACACGGTTCAAATAACGATAGGATGTATATTCCTTTGCGTTTCTGTAATATCCAGATTATATACTACATATATCAAAGATATCTAGAAATTATGGGTTGCAAGGAACCAATATTTTTGGTGCATTTCTCAAACTTGTTTTTAAGAGCCTGCCGGTAATATTTTACTATATATGAAAACCTTGTTTTCACAATTAGATTTCAAAAGTAAAGATTTTTAAAGATGTCTGTTTTATGGCAGTTCACGTTATGGGTACTGCTGAAAAACTAGGCAATCGTCGTCAAAAAAAAGTCAGCAAAATTATTTAGACTTGTCGTTCAAATAAATAAACTGTTCATGCAATTTCTCCCCGTGTATTTTTCCCTTTAACTAAGTTACATGCTATCCAGCTGTCTACAGTAGCACGAGATGCTGCCGTGGGGGGTGCGGAGTTACCGCACTGGACTTGCCGGTTCATACTCCCGGTGTGGTAGTTGACACAGTAAGGAACGTTTCTTTTAATTTCCCACGCCTCTGCTCGTCCGGCTGTATAAAAAGGTGAGGTTAAAGTGTGGGTGCTTCCCACTTCTCGCAAGATGTTTGGCTTGCGTTGGAAGAGTTGTCCATATACTTTCTGGAGTTTTTTTTCAGTGGAGATCCGTCTTCCAGCAGTGGTGTGAGCAAGACATTGCAGGGCTGCACCTTTACCATTTACCTCTAAAGTAGTATCTATCAGTGTAGCAATAGCATTACATTGCTGTGCACTGAAGTCTACTGAGATGATGTAGTAGTGATTTATAATGAATCATTAACAAAAATATTTAAGTGCAAAAAAAACTACCTTGGTTTGGACCAGAATTCTTAAAATGCTATATTCAAAACAACGTACAGATTGGGGAAAAGTTCAAAGAAGCTTAATTGGTTGCCACTAAAGTGTTGCGCTATCAGCACTTTGACAGTGAATTCTGCCAATTGTACAATTGAATCATTCCCCAGAGATCAGATCAAAGCCAAAAAGCCTTCGCAGAGAAAATAATAGCACGTTCACGCCGTTGATTTATGGATGGTTGGAACAGGGAATCTGTGACCACCAAATGCGTAGGTATTGACTATTCTTTGTCGGAGTCCATAGAGCCTCTGTCAGGCTTGTGTCATGTTCACTCGGGACAGGACACCCGCGTAGGGGTTGCGTGTAAATATAGTTTCAAAATGACAACATGTATCAAACGGTGGAAAGCTGTGAGCACGTTATCAAGACATATTTTCCAAATTGAACTTTCTTCACACAAAGCTGGTGCAGCCCTCCCTGAGGCTCTGTCTTTGCTGAGACACCGCAAGAGAGTTCACATTTTAAACGATCTACTCTTCACTGGGAGTAAAAAAAATCGTGTAGAGGCTGGATATTGTTTTCTCTTGAGACAAAATATGGCCAGGCAAGGATGCAGTGAAACTGTGATATACATTTAAAGACTCCATGCAAAAAAGTTATATTTATGATGTATTATGCCTTCATTATAATTCCCAATGTCAACCAATGCATTTGGAAAAAAAAAGAGAACCCTAAATTGAGGCTCAATATAAAATTATAGGCTCATTTGAGATACATATACACGTACTTGAAAGGTCATATCAACTGGCGGATCGAAAGCCACTGCGGTTTAGAGGCGTGGGATACCTGGCCACATTAAAGTGGCATCCCCTTAGTGGCTGTAAAACGATTTTACTGCACCTAGAAATTGCCAAATGTGTTATCACCCACTGCAGCCAATATTGAAAGCAACCTAAAAGTGTTATTGATGTGTGAACTCAACCGAGACTAAAAACCAGAACTATGCGCACTTATAGCGCTCATTAAGTCAAGGTTAGTGCACAATTCTCGTTTCAACAATCAAAGCCAAATATTGGGTTTAAAGATCTGGAGAAAATCAAAAGAGCCAAGTCCTTTTAAAATTCAATTTCGCCCCGAACAATGAAATGCAGAACACGGTATTGGGAACTTGGTAAGCGTGTAAACATTGTTTGCACCATTTTAAAGTTGCATCCTTGACTTTGTAGCCAACACATTTATTTTGTTTAAAAAAAACAAATCTAAAATATACTTCACGGAATTTTTATTATTATTATTTTCTTCAAAAGTTTAAAAGCATCCAGAGTTTTTTTTTCGGGAAAGCTTTGAATGTCAAATCAAACTTATGGCACGTTTTATTAAATTCATTGTCAAATGTGATCTTTATTAAGGTCAGTAATAATTGGCTTGTGTGTTATTTTAAATGTGTATGTTATGGATATGAATCCAATGTTATTGGACACTCACATTTAACCTTCAATAAACATACATAATAATAAGAATTGTGTATTGTTGCAAAACATAACATACATTTGGTGAATGTAATATAGGCTTTGAGCTTCGTATAAAAACCATATCTTTAACCTTTACATCTTAAGCAGTTCACTGAGATGAATGTGCTCGGGCATATTTTTTGTGTTGGCTTGCCACTTCGGTAAGAAGTAGCTCATTATCTTCCCATTATGTGACCACATTTGATCATAAATAACGGTGGACACTCTGCTTCTAAATTTCACGTCATGCCTTTGTTCCAGAACTACATATTTAAAACAAAAAGGTCAAGTGTCGGAACAAATAGGCACGAGAAAACATATGCATGGTCATCATCACAATGAGAATCACAGAGCTAACGCATTTATTTCGGTTGTTTTTATGTGCACTTGGTCGAGTCATACTCCGGTGCCTATGTCATTTAAAAACTAAAATCTAAAATAATGCGACTCTTGTCTGGCGGTTTAGAAATACCAATTTCCTCTGGTGTTTAAAGCTACAGATACGAGTCTTTTCTTTGTCATTAATAAACAAAAAAACAGAGAGAGGGAGAAAATTGGCAAAATGTTTGCAGCTATCTCAAGCAGAAAAAAGGTAAACAATAAATTGGCCTAAAAGTGGTACTGAGAGTGAAATTAACACTCCTGTTTGGCAACCTAGCCATACGTTCACAACATCGCAAACAGCAATAATGATTTGCTTAGATGTTATTTTACAAAAACGTGAACAACCTCCTGTATACTTATCTAAGATGCCTTATCATTCATATGTATATACACCCGTTGTTTTTTTTTCTAAATGTAGAGCATGGAAATGTGATTTCATGGTATTAAGCTGCTGCTAGAATTGTCAATAGAGTTAGAAAGATTTCAGGCTGCAAACTATAGTTCACGTGTTTAAAACTCAAAATAGGAAGATACATGAATTGCGCACAAGCGAGCGAAAATAATTCTCGGTCACGGAAAAAAATGCATCACGTTTATGGTAAGCATAACAGAAAAGAAATATGAATCAATATTATAGACTATTTATATTTCGATGTGGTTGTGTTTTTTTTTTTTGCTGTCACTTATAATATGCACACGCTTTGGAATATTTTATCCCTGTCAGCTGATTTCATTAGAGTTTAAAGCAGCATGAAGCATATCCAATGAAAATTAACTGACTTTCTAGTACTTGACAGAGCCAACCCTAACCACGTTCTGTTCGCTATTTCTCCAGAAATTGTCTGAAACGTTTGCATGCACGTGCTCTGCGTGCTGTAGATCACCGTGTTGCATTCAGGCGTTGTGTTTTGTCCCTTAAGGTCGTCTTACGATATCCATAACGTACACTTATAACAAATTAAGACGCAAACCTATAATTTTTTTGACACTATATTCAGTTGTCCAAATTGCACATTGTTTGAACAAATTAAAAGCATTGCTTGAATACATCATAATTTGGAGGCAAACAACAAGCGAAAAATTTTAGCTTAACCATTCAAAATGTTCAACTGAATATTGAATTTAAAAAAATCCACATCAGTGCAATACAATCGTTATTGTTTCAAATGCACGCAAAATGTTTTAGTCAGAAATTAATTCCAATGTCGAAATAATACAATTGCGTTGTACACGATGTCCAAGTTCCATGTCGAGTATGTCCCTTTTTTTAGATACGTATCTGCAAAGAAATAAAACCCTTTTTGCAAATTAAGCCTCAACATTGTGTATAGCATTGTCTGAGTCGCATGACAATGAGGGCAGAGTGAGAGTAATGGTCGCGGGCGTCTCTTCAGTGTCCAATTGCTGCCACGTGGAGGGATATGTTTTGGTGGCAGAAAATCAGTTCCTCACAGCGCTCCTTGTTACCCTGCATTCCTGCTGTGCCCACTCAGCTCCTCCTGGTCTCTATCCCCCCCCCTCCCTTCTCTATGCTCCCTCTCCACCCTCGTCCCGCATGGCGGATTGATCAGAAACAGCAGGTCGACATACTTCCACAGCTTCTATAAATATTGTCCAGTCGATAGCCAATCCTTATCTACCTCCGTATGGTCGCGGGGACCACAGAGCTGGCCGATTTGTCTTCAGTGTACAGGGTGGTCCTGGTGTCTTGTGACCCCCCCCCCCCCCCCCATTTAATTATCTAAGACTTAATATTTTAAAAACAGAAATGAACATGCAAAGGTGAAAACATGTTGGGGGTCAATGAATTGTGGGTCACAAGACATCTGGGTCACCCTGTGCACATGTCTGTCACTCCACTGCCAGACGAGGGCTTTTCCATGTGATTTGGGTGGTGGTGGTGGTGGTTATCTCCCCATACTTCACCATGCCAGTCAGTGGGAGTGGTTCACAATCAGAATATTTATTTCTACTGGAGGAATACAATGAGCTTAAAAGCTATTTTTCACACGTGCCCAGTGGGGGGCAGGTCAGAAACGTACAAGAGCATTAACACCGGATAGGAGTGCAAAGTATAATAAAGGTAAGCAAATCAGGTACAACATACACACAAATTAAACTATTTGAAGGCGTGCAGTATAGATGTGGCAGCGTGTTAATACATAACAGCAATGGATTTTGCTCCACTGCCCTGTGTTACCCATAGGTCTGTTGCCCACATTCCTCAAAAAGGTGGCCTCCTTACGTGTTCTTGTCCAAACACTCGAAGCGGTTATGACGAGTGGAGTAGCACGCGTGAGTGAACGTTGAGTCGGGAGCAAGAGCTCACTGGATTGACATGCAATGTTCTACTCTCACCGCACGAGTGCCTTTTGCTGCGACTTGCATCTCCCCGCACTCATCACCTTCGTCAAAGGGTTTCCTTGATATGCACACCACTGAGTCGAGTGATCCAGAAGAAAAAAAAACGGAAGTCGGGTGGTGGTTGACCTTTGTCGCGTTCATAAACTGACACGGGCAATGTGGGCACGGCGTTTTCTAACTCTCATTGAGAGAAAACGACCCTGGAGGTGCGAGGAACCGCACACAGGCAGGAAGGCAGCCGCGTGGCGAGCCCGGTGCCCACAATCACCCGACCTCTGTAGTCCTCTACGTATAAAGTTGTTACCAGCCAATTAATGAGTGTTTACATTTAACAAGTGGCAAATATAATTTTGTACTTCCATTTGATGCACAGATTTCCATTTTGAAGGTCAATGTACAGAATATTTACTCAGAGTGCTTTCCAAATTGTTGAAACCCTCACTGCATTTGCATTTCTGTACGGTGTATACGTCCATAAATATTCTAAGGCAGCGTAGGTTTTCCTGCAGTAAATGATCACACATTTGAAATAGTACAAGAACGCTGTACATCACATATTTCAGGAAAACAAGCAAACATCAAGCACCACAACATTTGCTTTCACATTGTGCTTTCATCTCTTCGGGTTTTCACATTTCACTTGTGCAACACATTTACTTCTTGAGCTGACGCGACACATACAAAAAACGCTATTTCGTAAGCCATTTCAAAATGAAATTAGTGGAATAAAATTGCATTATTTTTACTGCACAATTTGTGGAATGCATCGTGGGTTGACTTGGCCATTGCGTGGCGACATCATGACAAGACAAATTTGCCTGCAGTGTGTGCAATTTCCTCTAGAGGGTGAGATAGGGCCATGCCGTAAAAACCGCTGGTGGATATTAATTGCGGTGCCCTGTTTGAAGATATTTAATGAATGAACGCAAGATTATTAATCATTCAATTAATTACATTAGCTGCACATGACACGGGCATTCTGCTCTTTCTGGTGAGCTTGGAGGATGGGCAAGAGATGGAAATTTTTCATGCCTTGGGTCCGATTCATGACCATACTCTGAGAGCTTTGATAACAGAATGAATGAGGATATCAATTTGTTGTTATGAATCTATCCCTCATCATCAACCTCTTCATCAACCATCTGTTTTATTCTTTTTTGACGTCCCTTGTGTTTGTGCGGTTCCAGGCTGCCTATCGCTGAGCTGCATTGGCTTCCGATTGCCGAACCAATACATGATAAGGTCACACTCATTATACACAAAGTGCTTGCCACAAATGAACCACAATACCTCGCTGATCTCGTCAAGGAGCATAGACCATCACGCGAACTCCTGTCATCCTCGCAGCGGCTTTTGGCTAACCGTCGAACAAAGGCGGTCACCGCATCGCGAGCATTCAGATGCTGCGTCTGCGGCCGTCTGAAACGCTCTTCTTATATTAGGAAGCCACTGGAGCTATACACTCTTAAATTATCTGGATTGAAAGCTCCTTTTTTAGAACTGGATTGAAAGTTTCGTTTTTCGTCCTTCCCACGCATCTCCGATTTGAGGAGCTGTCCGTAGAAGTATATTGTATTTACGTCATTTAATTTTGAGTACCCGTTAGCTTTTGAAACTCTGGAATGGTTTTGATTTTGTTTTAAACCACACAAATAAAAGCGCAACTGTTGTCATTGAACTCTCGAAGGCGTCGTTTATATTTTAATAGCATTTCAGAAAATGTGATGAAATCGTAAAATCGCGGCCACGGCTAACATGAGTGGTACATGAACCGGTCCTGAACCCTGCCTCTCACCCACCCACACCAGCTCAAACTGACCAGTGTGGTGAAGTATGGTCAAATAACTCCCACGACTGACTAGCGTGGTGATATCGGCATCCTGCAAAAGATTGGCAAAATCTTTGTACCACATAATTGCTACTTGCAGCCAATTACGTTTTTGTTTCAGTTGAAAACAACTTTTTCGAAAAATGTCTACAAGGATATTAATGAAGGTTCAATATACAGCCTTCCATTTTAAATAAATGAAAATATTGCATTATATTTCTAAGTTTACTAGATTTTGTTTTCTCTTTCATTTGTACCTGATGATTGCTTGTGTTGCAATCAAAACGTCGTACGCTATTATTTAATTCATTACTTTATCTTTCTACGTGACTTTAACGAAAGAAGCAAAGAGTACAAATATTGCTGCTGGAATAAAACTGAACGGGTTTTTCTTTTTCAGTGGCATATTGCTAAAGTGACCTAGCACTGTGCCTTCCAAATTAAATTATGGCATTAAACCACTTGCATTAAATTTTGGAAGCAATTATTATAAAATAGATTAATGAAAACTCAATCAAGTCAAAATAAATGTTTTATAGAGCTACAAAGCAATTTCAAGGGGTGTGGGGTTTTCTTTGTTCTAAAACTATGATTTCATGTGTAAAACTGCCATTCGTTCGACACCACTGAATTCCCATTATAAAAAAAAACCCACTTATTTAATTCCAAGTGATTAATTGCAGGTGTCCTAGAGAAGGCCCGTGACAGCGTGAAAGCTGCCAAATGCAGCCCTCCTCATTATTTTATAATTATTTTGCTCAACAGCGATTCATCTATTCGGTAGCCGTCTCGCCAGTCTGTTGCGGCAGGTGGCCTGCCAATCTGGATGCGCAGATGCTTAAATATTGTTCCCGCTTTCCCTAATGCTCCTCTTGTCTGCTGCAGACGCACCAACTCGTGTGGAACACGGAGAATGGCTTCGCCTCCAAATGTGGTGAAAGTTTTACATTGGAGCTAGAGCAACGATATTATTTACGATATTAAATATAGATTGCAACTTCAATCCACGCATGTACTGAATTTGTTTACTTTTAGTCCTACTGTTCAAATGCTGCCAATTTGACTTTGACATTGATGTCTGTAAATATTGACACTTTATAATTGTACTGGGAATACGAGGTCTTGGGCAAAATGTATGTATTTTATTTATTTATTATACCGTGAATAATAAAATATGTATATCTGTTCTGCAAGAAACCGGCACATTTTAAATTGAATTTGAGACATCTTTTTTGCATTTAATTCCAAATAACATACGATAATATCAAAATGTGTGGAGGCCTTCATTCAGCAGTACATTCACCATGGCTGATGAAGGTTATGACAATTGTTATTGAAACAAGTAAATGGCTTAAAATTTGTAAAAAAATATATAAGATGTTATCATGTTTAATGAAACTTGTATCATTATGATCACAACACAGCAATATAGCGGCGCGTGTTTATTTTTTAATCAATGGAAATGCAGATGCGGTGCCGGCCCCTATTTAAATGAGTTGTAACAATGACTCATAAGATGAATGTTCCATATTCGTCATTGACAACGAAGCACTGAGTAAATCTAGTTCCTCAACCTTAGGGGGAGGGTTGGAGCTCTCTTCTTACAAGTGACTGATCAAGTGCACATTCGTGTGTGTGTGTGATTAACACTTCCCAACCCCCGTGACCCAAGCCTCATCAAGATCACTCAGTGGTTTTACCATATTAAAGAGTCGGAAAATGCAAACCATATCAACCGAGCCATAAGTTAATTAATTCGGCCTTAACAAAAAAAAAATGCGCGTTGAAAGGCGAACACGTGAATGGAGTGTTTCTCACACTGAAATCGTGGTTTAGATGGACTGTGATTAAATAATCAGTTCTGGATATCACTGT
Organism: Entosphenus tridentatus; assembly: GCA_014621495.2. Lineage (NCBI taxonomy): Eukaryota > Metazoa > Chordata > Hyperoartia > Petromyzontiformes > Petromyzontidae > Entosphenus > Entosphenus tridentatus. Next base: position 10,498,357 of record CM025619.2, on the reverse strand, counting down.
TGGCTACGTGCGGTGCGAAAGAAGTTCAGCATACAAGCATGCATGCGGTGGCACGCACCCGTGATTTAGCACTTTAGAGGAAAGGGTTTTTGCATCATGGAACTCTCAGAGCCACAATGCTGCGAGATGGATGGCATATTGCCTTGCAGAACAGTGGTCTGCATCCATTTATGTGTGGAGCTTTGAGCTGTATAGTTTCACAAGCATCGCTTTTCTCAATGTTTTTCAAGTTTCCTTCCCAAAATTGAGTCGACAACTCATCGATGGAATCCACCACAAATTTAAAGTGTAGAAATCTCCCTAAAAAAAGTAAAAGGGGCATTCATATTTTACTACATATTTCTAATGTTCATTATAATCACACCAGATAAATCTGTGACGCCAATAGCTTAAGCAGTTTTACTTCAATAATGCTACGGTTACGACTGTGGAGACGGAGTGATGAGATCGGTTTGTTTATTTGCGTCAGTGGGATGGATTGTGGCATCACAGAACCATGAAGAATGACGATGGCACGGAGAGGCCTTCATCCAGCAGTGGATACGCAATAGCTGGTGAGAATGATGATTAGCTCAACTAATGAATTCAGAACGTGATCACTCGCTTTGTGAATATCCAGCGTGGAGTGGCTGTGTGTCACAATTATATCGCAGGTGCATTTTCCAGTGGGGATGCCTTTAATTAAAGTAACTGCCCATGAATAACACAAGGCATGTTTGCCACGACCTGTAAAGTGACTAAATATGTAAATTTCAATACTGTGGTAATGGTGTAGTGGCTTGCACAGCATATACTATCGCCCAGTCTGATTTATCACGTTTGCAACAACCTGGGCTTAAGGTCTTAAATAGGCAAGCAAAAGGCCAAAAATGTCACGCATAGTTTATGGATTTGTTAATAGCAAATGACATTATGAGCTATCTTGCCTTTGTAAATGTCCCTAAGTTGGGTCAATTGTTACCAATAGACTATATAGCATTGCACAATGTTCCATTTGTAAATAATATAATGGAAAACATCAAAAATTCAAAACTCACTCAGCCCAAAAAAAAAATCTATTGAATAGTTCAAAGGCATTTTTTGGACAATATCTTAAAAATGTAAGCTTATTTGCAGAACAAAACATCGTGGAAATATTTTTGAAGCAAAACTGTGGGGCTGTTACAACGGAATGGATGCGATCCTTCTCGCACTTTCATCATTGTCATGTTTTTATTTCTCTTCCATCAATTTTTATACAAAGGATTTTTCCCAAAGTGGTGCACCCGAACTGGGCGGTATGGGCCGATTAATTTAGATTTGTGTTTCTTTTCATTAAGATGTGTGCTTTATTAATTTAGATGTGTGCTTTATTTCACGTGAACAGTGCGAGATTATGAGTCGAGTTTTAATTGCTTTTATCTGGCTGTACGTACGTAACAAAATTCAGGCAATTTCCTCAAAGCAAATCAAAAGAATTGGCCCTTACTATGTTCACATTCACCTAGGGAACCACAACATGCTTGTTGTGTATGCAGGCATGCAATAGATTACGGTTTAAAAAGAAAAATAATGTATTAGAGGTCCCTGCGTACCAGGATTGCTGTTTTGATATTAAATGTCCCATTCATCTTAAGAGCCACTAAAATCCTGGTGGTGCTCTTGCTCACATTGTGCATAAACTAATTAGAGTCATCCACAGTTCATAATGTAATTCACTTATACAACATATTTTCAAAGGTTGTAAAAAAAGTTCAGTACAATATTTTATTTTATTTTTCCCGCAAAGGACATTTTTGCATAATTATTGAGTGAATAAAAGTAGAAGTAATATTGATTTATACACAGATTAGATATGTATGGAATGCTGTGTTTTGTGTTGCAGCTTGGTAGACATAAGATATGTTGGCTTATTGGATTTTACGATTCAAATTGTTGATAAAAAAAAAACTTAGTGCGCTTGGGGCAGGACACATTACTGGAAGAAATGATGACCAATTATTATTATTATAAAATGGTTTGCCCAGGAAAGCCTCACTGAGTTTCGATTCTCTTTTTCAGGATGGTCCTTACGGGTCTTTGCAGTCGTAGTAGACAATGCTACCACGTCTAATCCAAATTGAGTAATTTGCAGGGACATTTTCAGCCTTGGAATGTACGCGTGTTGAACTTCTTTCACACCGTGCGTAGCCAACCGTGCTTAATCGGAGGCAAACACCAATTACACTGAGTGGTTGTTTTTTTATCTTATCGAGAATAGTGATGGAGTGGTAGTCAAGGAATGGTAATGTCTCAATGAAGAAGTCTGTAATGGAGATGGAGTGATTAAAGCCATTTATGTAGTTGATGGGTGGATTGTTAACATGGTAAAGCCATGAGAGAGGGCATCGGTGGAGACGTCTTCAGTAGTGGATTTATCATGGCTGATGATGCTCATAGAAATTACAAGATGCTCGGCTACCAACAGTTTTTTTTATTTGTGGACGATGATGAGCAACATAGCAATGAATACGTATAATGAATGTCCATCTCTCCATGTCAACATGAAAAAAAATAACATTCAGTCCATCGGCTAATGCGCCTTTGGACTAATGAATTCCAGAAACGTTTACATTGGCAGGGAAACCGTGAACCAGTTAAATGGGGTCCAGGGGCCCGTAACGTCAGTGGTTGGCTCTTGCCAATAACATCTGGCAACACAACAAGCTCGGCTGCTGATGAGACCAGCAAGGTCAAAGCCAGTGCAAAAGTTGACCGCTTAAACGAATATCGCTAAGAAACATCGGTGATGTAGGACCGTTGGCTGACAGACTAAAGCATTATAATGCAAAAATTATATGGAAAGAGGGACTTTAAATTATTCATTCAGATTCTTGCCGAACATTTGTATTTTTAAACTTTTTGATATGAATAATTTGCTCGGGAATGGCTTCAGTGTTATTAACTATGCATATGTGACTTTCGACATACCTCAGAATAGGGCAACCTCAACTAGAAAAGACAGAGTCTCTAGATGTAAGATTTGATGGTATGCTACTATCGACCATATTATTTTGTTCGTGTTCAATATACAAATGTAAGAATTACACAATGTGTTAAATACATTTGTTCAATTATTGATACGGTATATTGAAATGTAAAATACTAAGAATCATCAAAGATCTCACGTTAGTTCTTAGGATTTTAAGGAAAAAAAACATCCATCCTAATGCGTGGATAATAATTATGTGTTGGGAAAAAATAACTGTAAAATGAAACCAAATAATTATCAATCCGCCTCTGGATGAAGGCTTCCCCGACAATACTTCACCGTGGCTCAGAGATCACTCACCACGAATGCAGTATCAACCATGGTCTGGGATCAAACTCAAGTTGCTAGGGTTTATAGTGCAGTGCAGATCCACTGTGTCACTGTTCCCCAGTATTAAAATGAGGTAAAGGTGCAGCTCTGCAATTTCTTGCTCATGCCGCTGCTGACGAAAGAGCTTTCGCCAGAGGCGCATCTCTAGAGAGAGATGCCCCTCTCGAGAAGATATTTGGCTACTCTTTCCACACTGGTCACACATCTTGCAAGAGATGTGAGTACCCACATTTTACCCCTCCCTGCTGATCTCCTCTCACCTGCGGTCAACCCTTGCTAAGTGGACATTGAACCGGCAACCTCAGAATGTCATGTCCAGTGCACTACCTGCCACGACACACCAGTATCCCTCCGTGTTAATATACCTCTCAAGAATCGTTTAACTTCCCCTATTGTATCGTGCACACGCGCGTGTGCGTGTGTGTGAGTAGCTGTTAGCGCACTGCGCCACGAACTCGACAACCCGATTTCGATTATCTGAACTGCTTCTGGGCCATCCCCTAGGTCGACTCAGCCCACAATGAGAACCTGGTGCGGTGTGTAAACATCACCACGAGGGAGACAAAGGCTGCCGGGCGTGGTGCTGAACGCCCACTCTCTCGTGTTCCATGCTGGCCTTCATAGGTGCTCGCTAACAACCACTTGCCCAGGATATGGGAGGATCTTTGGTTTTTGTTTCAGTTTTGGTTGCATCTAGCCTTCCCCCAGCTCCCTCTACCCCATGTCTATTAATAAAATACAACACAATTAAAGGAGGCATTCGCCTAATAAAACAGATTTCTCAAATTAGCAAATCCGCGAGGAATATAAATCAGGGTAGACTGTATTGCAGACAAGAAGATCTTGTTAAGATGGGCAGAACCCTGCAAGTATATCTGCAAACAATAGCAACCGGTTGGGCAAATTAGGATTCACGCTGGCCCCAGGCAGTCCATTGATGCTAATGAGGTAATAATGATGCCAATAGATGAACAAATGGATACATCTCATGTGGCAAAAAAATGGTTATGGAACATACTTTTATTTTACTGTGTGTATATATATTTTAACCGCCCCATAAAATTGCAGCAATTTTAATGGCAAGGTCATTCACCTCAAACACGGCCGATCAATAAATATCTTATATTTTGTTGAGTCACTTGGAAACAGTTCAGGCAATTTTTTTTTTACCCTTATCAAATATTAAATTTCGGGTTTCATTTATATATGATTTTTATGGGCTTTTAGAGCCCAAAACACTTTCTTTCTGAGCGTATTTGCCATGAAACAAATAAATAAGTAAATAAGCACAGCATGTGAATGCAATGGAGATCAATTTACAAAGATTGAACTGAACAGCTGAAATTAAAACTGATGGAAGGGACCTACTGCACGAATGCCACATCAATACACGATGCCGCTGGGTTGCCACCTGTCCTGGTTTTCCCAGGATCGTCTTCTTTCTGAGCAACTGCTGTCCTGGGAAATCTATAAATATTCCTGGGACATTAAAACGTCTCACGTAATAACGCATTTCTCAAAGACGATGCATTTACACGTAAAGCTATAAACTACTTTTTATTTTACCGGGTAAGGCCCACTGAGCTGTTTCTCTTTTTCAGAAGTGGTCTGGCCACAAATGATAGCTCAACGAAGTGGCTTGTCATGTTTCTAAATGTGTAGAAAAAAAAACGAAAGACCTGGAGAAAAATCCACGCGACCACGGGGAAAACATGCAAACTCATTCAGCAGGCGTCAAGGTCAATAGATCGAACCAACGACCTCCTGTATATCAGGCGAGGTAGCTAACATCTCGCGACACGTATTTCTCCCGTCTTCCGGTATTGTGAGAGTCGCTTTTCCACGGCATGTCCTGATTGTGTTGCAGCTCTCGTGGTGGCAACCCCAGACCGCGTGCACGAATGCCGCATCGATACACAGCACAGCACCAGGACACGGTGTAGGGCATTCCTCTGTAATTTTGACCCTGTGTGGTACTCAGGGTAGATGGTTGGGTGGCAACTGCAAAAAATTGCTGGACACCCAAAACCATATATGCTGGGTCTTCCTTCCGGCGGAGGCTTTGGCTACGTGCCCTGTTAAACATTACCACACTTCCTTCATTTTTAATAACATAAATTGAAGAGAACATTGAACTGAAATGTAATTCTTCCATAAAATGTTCGCCTGTCGTTTTAAAGGCGCTCGTACCATAGTTATATGACTTAAGGATTAGGAGTGGGGTGTTTCCTTTCAAGGGATGCGTTACATTTCCCATGGTGCATTTTTCATTGATTTCTGTCACAGAGGAATGTATGATTCATAGATGCTGGTATGTGGTTGGTTGCTTCCCAAGCTAATCATAATCATGGGCGCATGCACTGTTAGTGCTGTCTGTGTGTTGAATGAGCTTTATAGGTGTGCAGCCTTGTACACAGCTAATATTGTTAGAAACCTATAAATACTTCATTATCATTATTAATAATTATCATCACGACTAATGTTATGTTCTCATATTTTTTGTTTGGGTTATATTGTCATGCAGCTACGATGTCAATTTAAGTTTTCAACTATGACCCTCCACCACCCGACAGAGGCAATCAAATCAAAGTGATCACGTGGTGGGCACATGCGCCCAATGGATTTTTGCTTGAGCAAATCGGAGTAAAGTTGTGAAGCAAGGAAAATGTTGATAACTTTACTTGAGATTGCATCCTGCATCATTAGGCATTAACAAAAGGTCAGCTATTGCATCAACACACATGGGCATAAAGCCACACGCGATGTAACAAAAATAAAACGAATTATGAATCGAACGGCAGTAATTGTACCCAGTGTCCTACAAGTGTACAGGCTGCGCTATGCAAGTCGGGTCTTGAACATCAAAACTTTCCAAATAAATAAATACTGATAATTAACTCTTCATGGATATGTACACATTCTTGACCTGTAACAGCACTGCCGTAAGGTGCCCCAATGCTTGCTATCCATTTTCATTGTCATCAACGTTCTCAGCCATGGTCAATCTACTGCTGAATGAAGGCCTCCCCAAGCTGCTGCCACCTCTGGCGATCCTGCGATGCGACAGTGCATCCAGCACCTGCACATGAACTCATCTCGTCACTCCGTCTCCTAAGTGTTCCATTCATTGGCTGCCAATCCATTATTTGTCTTGACCAGTGTCCATCATTCCTTCGAGCAATTTGTCCTATGCAAGCCCACTTATGGTAAAAAAAATGTGTTTGGATGATGTCAATAACCTTGTGTGCGTTCTCTTAATCCGTGTGTTTCTCCTTCTCTCTGTCAATGCAATTCCAAGCATGCGTCTCTGTCCATGCTTCTCTGCGCATTTTTCAGTTTTTGTTGTATCAAATTTAACATACGTAAAACTGTTATGCATTAAGTGAAAATGCAGGAATGCGATGCATTTACTTTTGAATGAATATGGTACTCGGGAGGTGGGTCCAGTTTGTTGTCCTTCCCCTGCACCATCGATTAGCGCGGTTGGCTACGTACGGTACGAAAGAAGTTCAACATACGTGACTGCCATGAACAATGCAAGTATGTTTTTTTCTTCACGCAAACCTGTTCAAACAGTAACATTTACCGTGTGCATCATTTAATGGATACATATTTGTTTGCGATGGTGCCAAAAACAAACCGGTTCACTGATTTAACTGAACGTGCATTAGAATCAGATATTTTTTGAAAATATAAATATGCGTAGGCAATCTCCTTTGCAAAGTAAGTATCGGTGTGAGAATGCATGCACTGCAAGTAAGGTCCCTTGCTTGTGCACATTTGCACTGGGGCAAAATCAAACTATGTGCAGAAGGACGTACGTTCAGTCACCCGCAAGCCGTTAGCAGATTGTTAATCAAGCTGCGGGGATGGCGAGATGGTGGATGTTGGCCCTCCATTCATGGGGCAGTCTCCAGTGCAAAGCATTCGGTGGTGGCTCTAACAGGGAAGCATGCTACCATATTGTCCCAGCTGGCAGCTGATGAATTGCCTCCAGATAATGAAGCAGAAACAGTCCCCCAGAGACTTACAGGAATAGCACTCAATGCACTCCGCACTCTGTGCAGACATTTTCTGGCCACTAGTTTTTGCTGCGACTCTCTTGGACACAGACACACGACAAGTTTAAGTTAAGTGCCCTGGGCTCTAATGGTTCCTCACTAACTTGGGCTGTGCTCTAGCCGCAAGAGGTTCCGTCGTTTTTGGGAACAAGAACTGCGTAGGCTGGGCTGCGTGTGGGCCTCAGCCTTCGCTTACAATGAGGGACAGACCTTTAAACCGATGCAGATTAACTTGAAATGACAACATATTGAAGGCTACAGTATCTGCAGTTCATATTTACGTTTGTGTGTAGAACTTATTTCGCACCGTACGTAAGCAACCATGCTAATTGGAGGTGCGGGGTGTGGGAGGGACAGCAAACTAAACACAAAAAGCAGTGGGAGGTTTGTCCGTGCCACATAGAACAGTTTTTAGTCACACATTTCGAACGTGTTTAATAACGTGAATGATGGTAATAACAAGGTTACTGCGGCAGCGTATAATGGTCATCACATTCAACCTGCAACCTGACTTGCAATTCTGGGGTGGCAGTTGAAACAATTGGAAAGGTTTTTATTTTATCTCCTCTCCCAGCCCGCCCGCCTCTGCCCTTTTAGCAGTATGAAGGCAAAGTTGGTCGATGCGTGGTGGGGTAAAATGTAGGCGCTTTCACCACTTCCAAGATGTCTCACCGGTACGTGCGAGAAAAGTGTGACCGAGTAATTTCATGTGCGCATCTACAGAACCTGTTGCTTAACAAACGCGCTACAGATGTTACTCGTGTGAATATTCATAAGCTATGATTTTCACTTGATGTTACGGCGTAACATTTCATATTCATCTTCGTCAGCATTGCGACCATTTCACTATTTAGTAGTTACAGGGGCAGTGACACAAGGCGAAAGAGGAATGCTACTTTGCATGATAATTTGGGCTGAACTTTTCGAGAAAGGTAGTGATTTTTCAGTCGCTTGCGAGGTACCAATTGTATATGATTTGAAACTCTTTCCCGTGCACTTGTTAGCTTGGAAGCAAGCGTTGCGTTTAAACTGAGACCACAATCCACATCGTGCGCCACCAACTTCACTTCAGCCATTGGAATTGTATTAGCTACAATTTCCTTTTGTACTCGGGCAGAATTCAAAACATAAATTTAGTCAATTATAAACAAATAAACGAATTTTATGTCATTTTGAAACCTAGCATTACAATCCGAATATTAATGTGTGTTGTGCATACATTGTATACTAACTATTGTCGTCATATATAAATGGAAATAACATACAAATGCTGGTTGCATTTACTAAAGTATAATGCATAATTGATTTCCAGTGCTCGAAAAAAATGCAATGCACTGTTCAAACTCATGAAAATCCTAAAAGTGTGAATATCGTATTGATGAATATTTACTTATTTGCATGGTTCAAGTTTGCAGTGGAAACATTGACAACTATCAGTTGCTCAATTAGTACATGTATGTACGTTGAACTTCTTTCGCACCGCACATAGCCAAACGTGCTCCTCGGAGGTGCGAAATATCACTACATTCTACAGGAAATAAGGTGCAAGTAGGTATAACAAACACGACGGAAATATGGACAATAACAAAGAAAAGTGAACAAAACAAATCTAGAAAGTGTGCAAATAAGTGTCAGGAGAAGCCTATTTAATAACTACACTGAGAGACCGGAAATCAAGTTGGACCACGTGGGTTAGAACATCTACGCAGATTAGATTCGTCGCATTGACTTGCGAAAAGTGAGACTTGGCAGGACAAGTTGCTGGGATGGGTGGTGGCCTGATGGTTGAGACTGGTAATGCAATGACAGCCAGACGAGCCAATGGCACGTGAGAAGATGATCACATGCTGCTGGGTGCAGAGAGAGGCCTGGGGATTTAATAACTGTTCTGGCTGGATAAAGGAGGCATTACACGTGCTAGGGCACAGACGTGCTGATGTGGTATATATAGAAAGACGTAACGTCCAATTGACTTGCTGCTGGCCCGGTATTGGCCTCCATGGAGGCTTCTTGTAAATCGTGCTATTACCCAGCACATGCCGGTTACCCTTCAGCAACAACAACAACACGAGATGGAGTGGCGATCACGACAATGAGCAAAGCTTTAAGATGGGGCAAGTTGGCACACTGCGCAGTGCAGGTGGTGCCTCTCTGCCAGTCACCGTGCTCTAGTAACTAGTAATGGGGTACCTGGGTCGATCCCACGATCCGCTGTCAGCAAGCCCTTGCCGCTTCACGTGGATTCAAAGTGTGCCTAGCCTGGCAACAGAAGTCAGAGCGATATCAAGGCCATCGCATTGTTAAGGGAAACCTGTTGCTATTTGTATGTCTGAATGTGCATGGATATATGCATCCCGCTGGCAAGAAAGCATACAATTACTCGTGGAAATGTGATATAAAAAAAACCCATTGCAAACCGACGTTCGCTCCGTTTTTCCACAATTCCAATCTCGTTGTGTGCCCCCCTCTCCTGTATTCACCATCGCCACTGTGCACCGTTGATTAGATTGGTACGATTCAAAGCGTAATGTGGCACTCATGGACAGATCAAATGGTGACAGCTTATTACGTGGTGCATTCTAGTGGAGTATCAAATGCTCTTTCAGGTTCTGAAATAGAAGTTCCTTGGAATAAATTGCAAAGTGCATTTGATCCGTGAATTCCATTAGAGCAGTCGCAGTAGAGTGCGCGAGTCGAACACCTAATTGATGACCACGTTTTTGTTGTGTGTGATGGAACTGCGCTGGTGACATCACTTAGCCTTGGATTATCCCATGACACTGCAGAATGTATGGTGTGACACTGTAAAAAATGCACACTTGTTTTTTTGCCGTCAAATGACCAACGCGTTTTCAATGTCAAACGTTGTGAAAGCTATGGGTGCAGCCCTGCAATTGCCTGCCCACTGCTGGCAGAAGGTCCTCCACTTCCAGAGAGCAGCTTAAAGAGCCCCCCTCCTCCCCCTAGACAGTTTTTCTGTCGACTCTTCAATGCGAGACTTCTTGGAAGAGGTCGGAATACTCACATTTCATCCCACCGCATGTAACCTGACGAGTGACTAACAGTGGTGCACCCATCTAGACTGCTGGGTGGACAAAGGCAGAGGGCTTCAATGAACTTGTCACATTGTTTCAACTGCCGTGCCGGAAGATAAATCCGGCGACCTCTGGATTGCAAGTCCAGAGGTAGAATCTCCTCGTGTATACGAAAAGCAGTTAAGAAAAATAGTACTTGGGTTGTGGATGCTGAAATAGAGATTGTTTTCAGGTTTAGTGGGTTTACAAAATGGGCACGTTTAAAGAAAGACTCATATCTGTCCATCTTCAAAACCATGATAGAAAGGAGCCTTGTGGTATTGCCAGTAGCTGTGGTCTCCAAAGTCCTATGACATCTCGAAATTCTCCACTGTATATCTGGAAGGCATACTAATGGCTATATCTTGGTTCTACTAAGGGGGCTACCAAGATGTAAAGGTTAGCCATGTGATGAGCGCACGACTATTTGCCAATAAAAACATACCCATACTGAAAAGAATCGGTAATCAAAAGCGTATTAGTCAGTGCTTGAATTGCAACACCCAGCTGATCGGAGATACAGGAAAATAAGAGAAAAGATTTTATTCTATTTTGCAGAAAGTCGACTCTATTCAACATTTGGGATGGCTGTGGCAATCATTTAGCAGTAGATCGAGAATGGATGATGATTATGGAATTATTCAAGATCTACCTGTATGCTTTGGCCAAACAATGCAATTGGCCCTTTTAAATTTCAGCGTGGTTGTTTCTGAAAATTCTGGCCCGTGTAAGGCAGCCAGGGAGTGCTATTGGTATCGTGGAAAACATTTCATACTTGGCATTGTCAAGTTGCAATCGTATGCATAATTAATCGAGCACGGGCGTTCAGAATGCTGTCGGTAATTGCTGCTTGGGCTGGTCTTTCTTGCCTCCCTCCTGACAAGCGATCTTCCCACAGAGGCAGTAAAAAAAATGCATTTTAAATAAGAATAAAACAAATCATTCAACAACTCCTGGGGTAGCTGGAGAGGAGAACTATACTTAAGCTTATAAATAAAGGATTGAGGATAAGCAAGGTGAGAGAGTTTTTGGGTGCTGTGGCTCAAAGTACAGGTGGATTCTTGAATAAATAAATACCAGTACGAAGGCACACATACTCACACAACAGCCTTGACAATGTATTTATTTGTAGCCTTTAAAAAAAGAAATACGGATGCATCTTTTGGTCTAACAAATTTAGCGTGGCTGAATTCTGATTCGCAAAGAGCAGCTTACTCAGAAGAATGTGTCATCATCTCATCACTACAAGTAGTTGCTGTCAAGCATTTAACGTTGCAACATAAATAAATGGTGAAAATAAACGTTGACCAGTCCCCAATTAATGAACCCAAAACGAATGCCAATTCCACTGGTAGCCTATTGCCCAGTAAACTATGTGCATCCTTAAAATATTCATGATTTAATGCAAGTTGTTTGACAGTGACTTTTGTATGTGGCTGCCAAAATTTAATACTAATTATCATCTCAACACCTTCCCCTCCCTTTGATTTCTACACATCTCCCCCTTTTTTTGTTACAATCCCATCTGGCCAGAAAATACCACGCAGATGCCCTTAACATTTGTGAGCAAAGTGGGGAGAGGGTGGCTGTGGAGGGTGATTGGATGAGTGAGCATGTTGACAGTGTGTCTATGAGCAGGGTGCCTACAATCACAAGATTCCTACCAAATGCCATAGCCTCGCTCACAGAGCCAAAACAAACAAAAAACCAAAAAGGGTATATTGACCTATTTTAACATTTGTGTTGTTTGGCCAAAAAACAGTCACTTCAAACATTCGTGCAAAAGGTTGTGACTTACAAACGAATGCAGTAGTTAACTCATGAATGCATTCATTAGAAACACCTGCATTTATTTCGATGCAAAGTTGGATGAAGGCCTCTCCATACCATGGCTGATATGACAGTTGTTTGGCCATGCTTTACCACGCTACATATTGTGGGCTGGTGCAGATGCCATCCGTCACTGATATTCGCCGTGGCCGGGAATTGAACTCAGGTCACCGGGTTGATAGCGGAGCACGCAAACCACTGCTCCTTCCGCTTCCCCCCCCTCCCCAATTGAAAAGGCTGACACGTATTTAATATTTTGTCACAAATTACTCGCGGTAAATATCTGTCCTCTCCGTCAGATGAAATAAATTAGAAAAGTAAAAACTTCGTGCAAGCCAATTCAAATGTTGACGTTTTATGCGAAATGTTGCAAATTTGACATATACGCACATATGGAACAAAAATATAATTGGATACATCCAGTACATTCTATATTATTTTTAAATTGGCATCCTGAAACCCATGGTCTCCTTGCATCTACTTGCATAGCTGGCTACAGCGTAAGTAAGAGGCTGTTTGAACTTCGGATTTAACAACATATATTTTGCATGTGGCAAAACGCTTGTCAAAGTCTTCATTAAAATTTGTGAAATGTGCACGGTATGTCGCTCGATTGTTGTCAGCCTTCTCCCAGGGGTACATCATTCACACGTTCTTTTGATAGTCAATATGATTAAAGATGTCAGTTTATTTGCTGCTCATCATTCATTAACATTTTAAGAATAATTGTAATCTTTAATTTATTCAGCCTGTGCTGAAAACACAACAAAAACACCACTTCTTGTTACTGAAGACAAGAATGTATGTTTCAGTGTGAACCTGTATCTGATATACACAATTATGGTACTCTACTGAACATTTGTATGCTCACGTGCTTATTAATTCATGTTTCAACATACTCATGTCAACATTGGCACGTGTGAATATGATATATGTGAACCAAATATGCACTTTATTATCCTGCTATAAAAAAAATATTTCGTGAAATATTGTCGACAGGGAAAAATGCATTATTTTTGTTTTACCATTCCATAAAACGAGACCTTATTTTTATCTTCAAATTAATACCCACTGCGAAGAAAATGCTCGCAGGTGGCTCAGTAATTCTGTCTCAAACAAATGACAATTAAGTCGATTAGCTTCATGAGCATCAATAAAGTGTTGGTGTCAATGGCATCACCACCCCGTTAAAACATGAAAGCAAGGGTGAAAATCTATTTCATATTATATTTCGTCTCTATTAACCATAATGAAACGTAGTTATTACAACAGCAACAACAACAACAAAACTGAATATATAAAACAAATCAAAGTGAATTCTTGTTCAATTTAGAATTGAGATCTTCTTAGGTTTTTTCGATAAAGTCACGTAGGTAAAAAATTAAAATTAATAAAAGTAAAATAAAATTAAAAATCACGACGTTTCGGAGGCAACACAAGTTTCCGTCTTCAGGTGGAACCGTCACAGCACGATAGCTGTATCGTGCTGTGACTGTCACAGCACGATA
>CM025619.2:10469786-10482116 GCA_014621495.2 Entosphenus tridentatus | reverse complement strand
ACATTGACAAGGCTCGTGTCTTACATTGACAAGGCTCGTGTCTTACAGTGACAAGGCTCGTGCCTTGCAGCAACAAGCCACCTGGATTTGATTCCCGACTCACGTGCATTTGTGCGTGGAGTTTCGGTGTTCTACCATCTGTTCAACACAAGGTCCCCCCCCCCCTCCAGGCTCCCCTGTTTACTCCTATAGCTTAAAAAAACAACCAAACCAACCCCATCCCAATGCAAAAAAATTCCTGCAAGTTACTCAATTGAGATTACAAAAAGCAATATCGCCCCCTACTGGAGAGGTTCACAGGCCCCTTCTCAAAAAGAGTCTTGTGACTTGCTACGAATCTCTTGGGTAAGTCAATACTGGTAGGAACCTCCTGGTTACACCAGCCCACAGGGGATTATTGTGTCCGTCCATCGTGCATCCAAAAATGGGAGAAGTGGGGCTGGGTGGAGAGGGGCTGGGTGGGGAGGGTGGAGCTGGGTGAGGGGTGGGAGGGGTGGGGCTGGGTGGGGAAGGGCTGGTCACCCCGTGGTGCCCTTATAAAACTCAACGTTTAACCTACTCACGCCGGCTTGTGCCCGCCCTCACAGTCGGGCATATTTGCGGAATACACCACGCCGCCGTTGACCCTGGCCATTGACCGAGCAACCCAACGTTCCTACCAGCTCCCTCCGCAGGACTGTGTTTCAGTTCCTCACAAAATACACATAGCAGATAAAGTACCAAAAAGCATAATCCACGGACACAAGTAGCACTTATTATATACCTGCATTTCCCATAAATATGCTAAATTCCTCTTGATATGCAATTTATTTTGTTAAGGCGCCCCCCCCTCCCTCCCAACCCAGCTTATATATATGCTCCAAGCACGTGTGCTGCCTCATTCAGACGCTGTCGCCTCGACAGACCTGGTTTCACCTGAAGACGGCTGCTTGCGTTGTGGCCGAAACGTCGTGAGAATTATTTTATTATGTTTTATTATTTTTATCGTTTTATTACTTCCCTTCTACGTGACTTTGCCGAAAAAACCAAGAAGAAGAAGCAGTTGAATGGGTAAATAAAACTGTCTACACATAAATACGGTATTCTAATCGGGTAAAGTATATCAAAGTCCAAACCGTTTGCAGGTGCGCTGTGTAGCTCTCAGAAGGGTGTTATGGTTGTATACGCTTGATGCTTGGCACGATAATAAATTGCTGAATAAGACCCAACACGCAAGAGTGAAACGTCGGACATCTTAGCTGAACAATCTGCGGCACAACCTGAAACCAATCGGAGTATAGCGATGCTTTTGGTGGAGCCTTACCGAAATTGCTGCAGTCGCCCATTCCCGGTCCTTAATCGGAGTAAACCTCGGCTGTGTCACGGTGGCGAGGTGTTAACTACCTCGCCTGGTATGCAGGAAGTTGTAGGTTCGATGCTGACCCTGACACCTGCTGTATATTTGGAGTTTGTGTGTCCCCGTGGTCGCATGGACTTTTCTCCGGGTCCTCCGGTTTTTCTTTCCACATTTAGAAACATGCGCTTAGAGTATTTGGCTGCGAAACATTTCTGCATGAAATGTATAGCAGGTCCCTTCTGAAAAAGAGCTATTTTAGCTCAGTGGGCCATACCTGGTAAAATAAAAATTGTTTAGTCAAATTGTTTTCTTTGGTGTCACATACCTCCTGCTATCCTCGCCCACGCGTTGTGGATTCTACCAAATGACATCCTGCCGCGCGACCTGTGAGCAAGGCCCGGGTTCGCTGGGTCTCGTTTGGGTGCCTCTGGGTGCGGGCAAGGGTCCCATCCCCCCCTCCTGTCCCCCCACACAGCATGCCACCTCCAATTTGGCCAGCTCGCTGGGAGATAACAAAGCAGGGGTGGAACCGCACGGGCAGGCGTGACTTAATTGGGAGTGGGTTTGGCAGGGTGGGCGCGCTTTGGTGACATGGAAATGTATAGCTCAGTGCTTGTCCCATGTTGTACACAACGTTCAGATTGGGAGCAGGCAATGTGGGGGAGCCCTGCATTGCCTGCTGCCAATTGTAACTCCCCATTGTCATCTCGCCCATCGGCAGTGCACCCAGTGGACAAGGAGATGCTGCGAATTAATTGAATGGCACATTTGTTTATCGGCACGGATCTCTGTGGCCATGTATTTGGCAGCGTAACAAACTGTCCCACCCCTTCTCCCCGAACTCGAGTCATGTGAACCGAATTATGAATCAAAAATCAATTATTCTTCAGGGACTATTGGTGTTCTCCGACTGTTTGCAGAAGAATGCAGTGCTCAAAGAGGAAATTGCCCAATATCACGCCGCCGGATCTCCATGAAATATAATCGTATGAGCTCGAGACTACTCTAAATTATTGAACGTAATTATTAAGAGAAATTTTTCAGTTCAGCACTATCGAACTCTCAATAACCCTTTTCATATTTAAGTCACGGACTCTTTAACGTCAACATTTAACCAGAAGGTGCATATTGATGGTTAATACAACCACTGTGTTAACCACGGCAGCTGCAGGGCTCATTCAGCAACCATCGGCCATGTCACTATTCCACCCTTAGCTGGAGTTTAAATCATGTTCACAGCTCAGAAGTCCATGCTCCTATCCATTAGGCTTTCCTGGACCATTGAATCTGTGCTTATTCATGATTGTATTACCCACAACCCACCATGACAGTGCATAACAAATCTCGTCAAACCTCCTCATAGAGTCTTGTGACAGATTTTCTCGTGTAATCATACACTAATAATACGATTAATACTTTGATTAATTGACTAACAGGTCTAATCAACTCATCTTTAAGTGGTTAATTACTAGGGCCCCTTTAACAATGGTGACTGCCCTTATATGCTGCCTCTCGAAAGTGTGGGAACCCTTTAGAAGTGGGGCCGGGGTGAGCGCACCTGTGATTAATCACACCGTGTATAATTGTGCACTCTCTAGCATATGAGAACCTAATAAACCATTGTGCATAGACAGGTGTGTTTTTATTATTATTACACTGGTCAACAAAGAAAAAATTCATTTTTTTTCTGGCCTGGACTTTTGCAGCTTTTTTAGACTAATTTCAGGGTGCTGATTCCAAATCTGATCTCAGATTTGCTCTATCACATCTATGCTATACCCCATTTTCATTGATTTTACCCGAAATTAACTCTGCCACTTATGATTGCAAGTTGTTGCGAGTCAGTGACTGCTTTAGTGTTAAAATATGGTGCTGTATTTTTAGGATAGTGTGTTTATAATATCATTTTATGTAGATATCCACATTCATGTAATATTTTTCTTCTGCAGTTTTAATTGAAAATGCAATATTTTATATCTCAAAAACCTGATGTGGTAGACAAAAACTGATGCCAGATTTGGAATCAGCACCCCAAAATAACATTAAAACCGTTGGAATACCTTATGCCAGAAAAAGTGTGTTGACCAGTGTTATTGTTGTTGTTATTCAAGATCACAGCAGAGGTACGAAGCACGCCTCTAATTTAGAATTGGTGGCTATCTCCTGGACCGAGGAATTCAGCCGCGGTGTTGTGATGTGGAGGGTATCTCTTGTCCCTATTGTAGATACACAATTGCCCTTTAAAGAGGACCTTTGGAATAAAGTTTTGTCGTTTCTCCCCGCCTCCCCCACCCCCTCGGTGTTCAGCTGTTGTCGAGTCGCCCACTTCTCCGGAGGACAGAACACGACGCAGAGTCTTCTCATCGTCTCCGAACGTTATTGTGTTTTATTGTTATTATTGTTGTTGTCTGTTTAGCCGAACCTCCCCCCCCCTCTCTCTCGAAAAGATTCCCAACGGGAGGAGAGGTGACAGGGCGTACCGGCTACACAAGCCATACCCAGCGTGACGTGGCAGATGGATGTTGTTGAGGTCACCAAGCCCCACTCATCACCTCCCATCCACTGTCACGTGGGAGAGGAGAAGTGACACTTTTTTTTATCTCCATATATTAGTGACGCAATCGAACTGCTAACCTGTAGAGTAAGCATTTGCTCAAAATAATCTGATATCCCAGCTGTATATGTTATATTTAATGAGAAATCACGACCCAGGTTACATCCAACGGGGAACGGATCGATTACATGATCTCATGTTGGAGGTTCTATATGGTTTGTTGCAATGCAAGACCATTCAATTATTCTTCGTATGGCTGATGTACATGCAGGTCAACAGCTATAATTTTCAATTGAGGTGGTTTGAGCCAGGTAATTGCGCCAGGAGTAGCCGCGTGGTGCATCGCGGGGATAATGCCTCCGTCGTATTTCTGAATTGGGCATTGAATGGTTATTTGTTCCACGGTCTGTTCTGGGTGAGAGCTGTTAGCTTTACATTTGTACATTCGGTATGCGCATCAGCTGCCATGGTTTGTGTGCGGATGCGGTTCTGGGTTGTGGCCCACGAGCTTCTCAGAAAATAGAAGCCAAAGGTCATCCGTGTCGACGGGTCTTCCACGAGGTGTTCGTTTTGGACTTCTTGACCACTCCATTTGGCCTTCTTGTCCACTCCATTTGGCTTTCCGAGTATCATGAAAGAGGGTGATGGCTTCCAGCAGTGGATGTATCTTGGCTGAGGGTGGTGATGATGATGATGTTCTATACGGAAAGGGAAAAAAATATGATTTACCGAGAATGCAACTGGAGGCGTTGTGGCACCGTTAACTCTGCTTGGTGTCTGAGCACATAGCACCTTCACCGCATGTCCTAGATCC
Source organism: Entosphenus tridentatus (assembly GCA_014621495.2). Lineage (NCBI taxonomy): Eukaryota > Metazoa > Chordata > Hyperoartia > Petromyzontiformes > Petromyzontidae > Entosphenus > Entosphenus tridentatus. Next base: position 10,477,412 of record CM025619.2, on the reverse strand, counting down.
AAACGGACAAGGCGATGACTCCACATTGCAGTGGTGGCTTGATGCACCGTGATTCCGCTGCAGTTGTGTTTGTATTTATAGCAAGATCTTTCATGTGTTAGGATATTTTTAGGTCGCCAATTATTTTCAGTGCCAAGGTGGATTTTTCATGACAGTGTAGCCACTGGTGTGAATTTCTTTTTTACATATGTATGCCAACTCAGTTGCAGGGTGAAGCGTTAAACAGCATGCTACATAGACTATGCGTGTTGTGCAATTGTTGGAGTAATTTCAAGTTATATAACTTATAGCTGTGTACGCAAGATTATTTTAGCTAAGAGTTGAAAAAAGATCAATTATCATATAAAAAATGTTTTAATAACGTGTGTGATAGCCACAATGTATTAAATTGTAGCTATCATTGTGTTAATGGAAATATTAAACTGGCTGTGAGATAAATATGCGCTGAAAATATCAAAAATAAGACGAGAATTAATAGAGAAGACTTTTTCAGAGCTATCATTCGTTTCAATCGTAATTGCGTTCCAACTTTAGCTAAGTGATCGCATCAAGAATTGACAAAGTAATGGTGTTAAACCGGTTTGATTTGCAATAGTTTCGGAGTTGTTTGGCTGCATTGTGTTGTTGTTGTTGTTGTTATGAACAACATGAAGTAATGAGGCAGGCAGCTTTTAGCAGACGACGTGTTTTTTCACATTCAGAAGTTTAAACCCAGCCGCTTGTTGCACTGAACACAGTTTTGCTGATTTCGATTTTATTTCTTGAACAGAACACAACTTCCTTAGAACAAGTTGCCTCGGCAGCTTACGTAACACATTCAGTGTTGTGGGTAGGGGTAAAAAAGTGGCAGTGGAGAGGTTTAACACATTTTATTCCTGCTCACCCTTCAGCAAAATTTGGACAACGCGTACCATCGCTGACATGTTAACAGCTGGTGAGTATTTATGTGGTTAACGCACCGTACTTATACACCTGGTGACCTCACAGTATGATACCTGGCCACAACGATCGGTGAGTGATGTCCCAACCAGTCCCGAGGGCCGCTTCACCGACCGGCCCTGATCAGCGTGACACGCGGTCAAACATCCACGTGGCATTTGGGTGGCCTTCATCCAGCAGTGGATTGACAAGGGCTGTTCATGCATGAAACGAACAGTTCCGGGTGCTACGTTATGCACTGGTGAAGAGGCGTTCGATGCTCATAAGTTCACACACTCTGCATTGGCACTTAAGGTCCTTAAGCGCCAAGGCAGAGTCACACAGAGTCACAAACCATAGTCACGGCACTCCACTGACAATAGGCACGCGCCCACGAGCAGGAGACACCTTAAATTCTCAGGTGTCGCCGATAAACAGGCACGTGTGCTTGTGTTCGTGAAAGTTTTAAGAATTGTTCAAGCATCGCGCGGCGACCTCAGGGCGCATCTGCCGGGTGTTTGAGCCCCGGGTGAATCCAGGAAGTCCGCGTTCTTGTCAGTTCTCAGCAGGCGAGCGGCGGGCTTACAGCCGGTGGACGCTGTCATAGCCTCAAACAAAAGCCATTACACGCTTCGCTGAGCTGTTCCTCTTACCATAATTAGGACGACGCCGGAGTACGAGCTTCCTCCCCACCCGTTCCGACCAACAACTGGGAATGACTCTGTCGGGGGTAATGATGCGGACAATATAAAAGTTGGGGCTTTGCGGCAGCATATATGGGCGTGCGCGGCGAGAAGGCACCTGATGCACAATCTCGACAAATTCGCGTCAACTGGCTTGCACCATTAGCCGCGGTGCCACTAAAAATCACTGCGCATGCACCGCGAATTTCCCCACAGATGGAATGGCCCAAAAAAATATAATAATCAATATTTGAGAGCAAGGGGTAGTTCATTGTGCGGGGCCATCTGCTCGGACCATTAAAATGCGCTTAGCGGTCCCTCCCACACGGCCACATTGACGGTCAGGGGACCCGTTCAGTGGGCGGACAGGTGCTATGTATGCAGCGTGCGTCCCGGCTCCTTCTCTGATGCTTTGGGCTTTACGCGGGACTGATTAGGATTCATCGTTGGGCGCAGGCGTTCAAACCAGCAGATGGCAGGATGACAGAGAGGGCCCAAAAAGCAGACCGGAGGGACCCGGTTTTGTTCTCACACGGTATCCTAGCCGCCCCGTTTTTAGCACCACAGCCTAGCGCTGCGCTATTGTCTCTGCATTCGATTAACCCTGCTGTGTCTTCAATTACACGGAATTTACATCACTCTGATATCTGCTGTGAAAAATATAACCTCTTGTATCTGTTGTCTGTTAGCATTATTTCGACAAGTGTCTTCCTATAATGGTGGCTTTTTTCTGACCTTGCACACCGTCAGAATAAATAGTGTAATGGAGTTTGAGACACAGCCAAGGATGCTGCTACTGCCGTAGGTTTAATTTTAATAAACATGATATCTCTTGACAACAAAAAAAGTTAATCGCCTCAAATTATAGTGCACTGGATGAAAGGCATCAACAGTTGCATGTTTGAGAATGTTTGAATTATGCTCATTACTGCTAATAAGGATAGGCGGCCTAATTTGCAATACTTGAATTAGCTGGTGTAGATTTGTGTTTGTTGTTGAACAACTGATTTATTAGCAGGGATTCTGCGACGTGTCGAAATGCATCTATGAATCGGCGTTTTCGAATGCAGAAGGTTTGCAGGTCATGGCTTCGATCCCGATCCTGACGCCTGTTTATTTGAAGTTTGCATGTTTCTCTCCTTGGTCGAGTAGAATTTGTTTCCGGTGTCCTCCTGTTTTTTTTCCCCTCCACATTTAGAAGCACGCGTTTCGAGTATTTGGCTGCTATAAATTGCCACTATATCAGCCACTTCGTTGAAGCTATCGTTCGTGGCAATGCCGCGTCTGAAAAAAGAGCTATCGGTCAGTGGGCCTCACCTGCTAAAATTAAACAAGAATAGTTGATAGTAAAATTGTAAAAAATGTACACATACTGAAATGCCGACGATGATAACCGCCGTTCGATGTATTCCCTCCCCACACGCGTTGGTTTTTCAATAGCGTTGTGACAACGCAACAACAACAAAAACGGATGTAAGCTTCGTCTTTGAAATTTTCACGACGCTCGTTGGACGTTGTGATTGAGCCAGGAGTTAACGAATGCGGGAGTAAGTTAGCAAGTACATTTTTTTTTTACAAAGGAGGGTAATAATCTCGGCACGTGGAAGCTCGGAAGAAGTACGCAAAGCAAGGGTTGAGCGTATTTATATATTTTACGAGAAAAAAATACCGTATGACGATAGCCGTGGCAGATGATTCGATCAACAAGTGATTACGTAGTCACGGAATATTGCCTATGAGTAAATATTCAATCGGAGGGCGAAAATAGTACAGTGTAGGTTCTCACCGATGTTCAGTCTGTGCCGCGTTAGTTGTTGGGGATGAGCGTTACGTTCCTCAATAAGCTCCCAGCACGTAGGACGAGACGTCAGACATCGTGCCGCACAGCACAACCCGAAAACACATTTGGGAGAAGAAAATAATCTTTAACAATGACATGTGAATCGTTCTGAACTTTAACAACTGGAATTTCCCCTCCTCAAAGTGCACGTAAAGAGTATCAGCAACTCATTACATGGCTAATTTTGGCAAAGGAGACTACATTGGTGAACCTCTAGATTCTGCTTCCACAAATGATTTGTTTCACCTGGTAAAGAGTCAACCTGGACATCTCATGGGTTGCACACTCATCATCTTCTTGTGTGCTTCCCTGTGTGTGATAATTTAATGCTTTTTACACAGCATGTTGGATTTATTAATACAACCGTTAGCTGGGAAAAATAAAAAAATGTGCAAAATGAGCATTTAAATGAAGGATGCATACGCCTTGTAACATTTTGAAATATTCATGTTGGCTGCAAAATGGATACTCAATGTTACTTGGATAAAGCCTTCAATTGTCCACATTAGACAGTGAAAATTGGCTCTGTAATTGAATATTTTAACCATTTGTAACGTTCTTTGAAAAGTGCAGTGTGACCTTCAACAGGGAATAAGAGGTTAGTTTGAAAGACAATATGGCAGAGAAGGTTTCCAATTAAAACGGGATTATCTGTGGAATTGTACAGGCACCGTGCTTAATACTACAGTAATTCCATTTCAAAACGGCTGTAATTATTAAGAAATTCTCCACTTGTATCTGGTAACTGAAAATGACAGATACACGAGCTTACAATGGAACTTTTACAATGGAGGGAAAAAAAGGTGAGCTTCCCAGATCTTAAATTGCAAATACAATTCTTCATATGCGTGTGTCTCATCATCAGTACAAAGCTGAGTTCTATTTTCACAAACACAACTTTGTGATTGAGAGTTTGAACCAACGCAATGCCATTTATTTTCCGGCCAGCATGCTAGTATATTGGAGTGTTTAGATGCACACTGAAAGTGGGGTTTTTTTTTTGCTGATGTCAGCTGAAACCACTGGAGAGAGATTTGGCAGGCGGTCAATGGTGTGAAGCAGCGCATCCAGGGATTTTGAGAGAGAGTGGGGGCGGGAAGGGGGGAAAGAGTGCAAGTCCGTGTGATGGGCTGGTGGGAGTGGGGATTGGGTCCACTCGGACCTCGTTGGCATCGGAGTTTGTGTCAGTCGAGAGCCCAGGGCTAGTTGACACCCTCCTTGTTCAACGAAGGAAAGGAATTAATGGGTCGTTTTTGCTCGTAACAATGTGCAGTTTTTCTTTCTTTCTGCAATGTTTGTTTGTTGTTTTCCTTCCTTCGGGTTGTTACCGCGAGTTGGTGGCAGTGATGCCCGACGCCGTTCGGCTGTACGTGCTGGGAAATTCTATCCGGGAGCTGAATGCGTGGGGCTCAATCTTTGCTTGTACTCCCCGCCTCCCTTACTTGGCAGATAAATATCATCCTGAAGGGTGATGTGAAGGGTGATGTACTTAATAGTAGCTGGGTCAAGAAGGTCCACACAGATTAGCAGGGTCACTACAAAAGAAATAAATCTTTTTGAAAAGACTCCACATGGTGTTGTCACTTCTCACGGTTGGATAGTTCCTTTATGGTTACAATTGCACCAACGTTACAAATGAATGGGAGTGAAATTATAAGGTTTAATAATAGTGTATTTGTTGCTTGTAAATAGCAATTCCGAACCGCTGGCGATATATGTATACATAGTATTCTTATATTTTTGTTCATGAAAAAAATAATTACAATTTCTATAGCGCTGTAACATGGCAAGCGATTACAAGGTCACCGAATTATACAACAGTTGGACGGTGTAGTATTAGACAACTCTCTCGTGCTTTTGACATAAAACATTCGTGACTGCAGGGATTAATATTCTTTGGTTCTTTCGGCAAAGTCACGTAGATATAAAAAAAATAATATTAAAAGTGAGCGTACTGGCAGTCTATAATGTCGACTGTAGCCTGGTAGACTGTGGCCTGTTTTTTTTAATTTTTTATCATATTTTTATGACTGAAAGAACCAGAATAAGTCGATAATATAGACTGCCAGTACGCTCACTCAGGTTCAGTTTAATAACCATTGCTGCAGTCTACATTATAGACTGCCAATACGCTCTCTATTGCATGTGTTTGTATTTGCACCACGTGTTGTTTGGTATGATGATTTCCAACTTCCCGTCTCCACGTGCTCGCAGCTTCCTCAGGAGGTGAAGTGATCAGCTCACATTTTCCCTTGGTCATATTGCCAGATGCTGATAGATTTCTGCCAGTCATTGGCACTCTGAAAGATATTTTGGACATGGGTCAAACAACGTTGTTTTTTTCTTCATCGCTTCATTTGGGACGTAAACCCAAACATCTGGAGGAAGCTCGCGCCCGCGCAATGTGTGCGCACTGCCTTTGGTTGCACGTGCTTTTGGCGTAAGCCTTGAGCGTGTGTGTATTTTGTATATCGCCTGCTGATATCCGGGTGAAGCGTGCTTCAGGAGTCTAAATGATCATTATTTTGTGAAAAAATGCCTCCGGAGTATTTAATCCAGCACTTGGTTTAACAAATGCGAGTGAATTGAGACCATAGCTTATGTTATGCCTTTGGACGTAACATTGTGCCGACCAGCTGAATTGAATATAGAGTATAACGCAAACATTAACCGTACATTGTATGTCCATCGAGTTAAGCAATGACCTCTCGTCAGCACTCTTGTATTCTGAAAAAAAAACTGGATAGAAATCATCTCGACCTACTTATTTATCGAACGCTTCATACATGATACACTGAACTCAAATTGATCCATTATTTAGAAAAAAAAGAAAGAAACGTAATACATTATTGATAAAAAAAATGCCAAGAAAAGTTTCCACCGAGTTTTTGGTGCCAGGGAGGTGATGAATTCTCTATGACAGCCATTCCTGTGAAGCCGAGGAAGATTTAATGAACAAGTGCAAACAAAAAAAATACTGGTTTAAAGGCAATTGTTTTTCTTTAAGTATATAATTTTGTCCACACTTAAATTATTCATTAAAATCTTTAGGTCATTAGCGATATTGACCAACACCACTCAAATAATTTAAGACAGTGTCCAATACAAAATAATTCTCCCTGGATTTTGAAATTCAATGGCAAATTGTAAGACTTCATTAAAACATGATCCAGGGGGAGCTCTGGGTTTGCTGAGGTGAGGTAACAGTCATTGCCAATTGCCAAGCACAATTAATGTCATCTATAAGTGGGAAATGTGCTTCAATTAGCTTCTCACCTTTTAAGAAGAACATAACAATTGTCGTTAAAGTCCGCAAATGAGCTTGCGTCTAATGACAATTGCACAAATACACAAGGTGACGTGTTTTTTTTTCTTTTTCGGCAATACATAATACAGTGTAGGATACATTGTATTAACGAAGTAGTCAAGTAGAGTCAAGTAGCCTTGACGACGCGGTTGAGAGCTGAGAGGTTCAAACTGGATGCTTTCCGAAATCGCCGCTGAGCAATATTGGTCCAGAAAAGCCAAATGGACATTTTTAATTTGTGTTTACGTATTCACACGTGGAGACGAATCGGAGTTCCGCTTGTACACGCGTGTAAGCGATGGGCGCATGCAAAGGGCACGGATACCATTTTACCACTGCTTTGGTGGCTGAGCAAATAATGTGCCTGGTATGCTCTTGCACGGGCCGTTGAAGCCGCATTTTCACTGCATTGCGCCCGTAGGAACACTCCCGGAAGAAAAAAAGTGCGGATCGTAAATCGACCACTTGAAGAGCGGTTGCTTGAAATGCATGCCCACGTCCTTTTAGTGACCAACTTTCGAAGTTACTGATTGTACAAGCAATCAGCTGCAATGTCTCTGATGACGACCTGCATTGTGCGTGTATTGTGTGCTACAGGTCGACTCAGTCTCAAATGAGTACCTGGTGCGGTGTGTAAGCATCGCCACGAGGGAGACAAAGGCGATCGGGCGTGGTGCTGGCCACCCACCCTCTGGTGTGTCGTGCCGGCCTTCGTTAGGTGCTACTCGCCGACAGCACTTGCCCCAAGAGTCTGTTGAAGGCTACACGGGGGATCTTTGTCTTCGTGCTATTTGGGAAATTCTCCTCGTGAATGCGCAACGAATAACGCAGTAGCGTGACCTTGTTTAGCGTGACCTTGTTTAGCGTGACCTTGTTTA
>CM025619.2:10457926-10469776 GCA_014621495.2 Entosphenus tridentatus | reverse complement strand
TAGCGTGACCTTGTTTAGCGTGACCTTGTTTAGCGTGACCTTGTTTAGCGTGACCTTGTTTAGCGTGACCTTGTTTAAAGGGGCAGGAGGGTTGGGCGTGACACGGCGAATGAAAAAAACAACAAAGTCGCGGATTCACTGAACTGAAGCAGACGCATAAGGGCACATTTTTTTTGGTTATGGTTATGGGTGTTCGCCAAATTGGAAGAGCTTCGAAGAGAACCCGCCACTGGGGTTAAATATTCAACCAACATTTTCTTTTTTTTTACCTTCCTACAGGAATTTAGAAGTGGTGGGAGAGGAGAGTTTGGGGTGGGGGCGAGTGGGGTGGGGGGCTCAGTGCGCCCCCCCCCCCCCATCGGCCCCCACCCCCCTCTCTTGCGCCAAAGGACCGGGCACCATCGCAAATTCTGCAGTCTGATTATAGCCCCTTGGTTCCAATTTGCGCGCGACCAGTGGTATTCCATACACGCGCCCCAATCGAGTGAATTATGTGCAGCGGTGAGGGGTAAATGAGGAACAATTGACTATCAGTTTGTTCCCATTACCAGTGTTGGATGCACTTTGATTATACATTTTTTTTAAGTCCAATGCCTACTTGGCTAAAATGTGGCTATAGGAGACTAGACATGAGCCATGATATCCAGTCCTTGATTATAAACTTACGAGAGAAAGCCCATAGTGGCAACGTTACCACAGTATGCATAAGAGCCCTGGATAAGAAAAAATATAACCAAGTGCGATTCAGTCACTTGGTGCATTTCTCGTGAATTATTTCAATCGAAATTGTCCGCTTAACTGAATTACAAAAATGCTTCGAATAGCAAATAACATGAGAGAACTCGATACCTTACATGAACGTTAAACCCATAACATGCGTTATCGACAATGATATACGTACATATGCAGCCCGTGCAACGTAACGTGTCCGTCAGGGCACGTTCACCGAGACGGAGTGACGAAAACGCCAGGTTCATTGTAACACCACAGGGTCGTGAGAAGTGGCAACAACTTTTATTTTCATCCAGTGCGCGGATTGATCATTGGTGACGATGACGTGATCATCCACTCACTTTGTATTCTACCTACAGCGACACATTGTGCACACATATATGACTCAGATTTGATGTTCTACTTGTTATGTTAAAGCGGAAGTTTCAGCACGATTTTAGTGAGTATAATTAAGTTGGCCTCTCGTGTTACTTTGAGTTCCAATAACACAGCACGCCAACAGGCGTTCCATCTTCTACAGCAATGGGCGTCATTGCTAGATGTGAGTATATTTTAAAATATATTAACAGACACAACCGTGTATTTGTGCATGTCAAGGACAGTGTCTGTAATCATACGATCTACATTTGCGCCACTGTTTTAGCGTGTAACTTTATATGTTCATGAACGTTACACATTGGTATATTTAACATCGAAATTTGGTTAAAAGAAATGCATGAAGTGGTAATGTTTTGCATTTTTGTTTTACAACCCACTATAATTTAGCTTGAGGAATTTATGCAGCCACGTCAAATCGTTTTAGTTTTGCCAGCAAATAAATGCATATTTTATATTCCGTTAAACATGATTGCTTTGGGTCAATCTGTAATTTAAGGGATTAATGTATTAGCTAAATGAGAAAATACGCGACAATCATAAATTATTCCCGACAATCCATTAATTCAGAATTATTAGTTACGACCCAGTGCTGATACAGTTTTCACGCTGAGCTTCGTTCCCTGTTATTTAACGCAACCTTGTGAATGCTTTTAAAACGCTGTCCCAATAGGAGGCATGGGAATCTGCACCATGCTGTAATCTCGTGACTCCATGCGTCAGTGTCACAACCTAACAGTGGCATTCGGGTTAATCCGGTTACAGGACTGTGGCTGGCGTGACGGCCGACGAGACTAAGCCAGGAAGCTTGCCCTGGCCCCTCTTAAGGACCTTGCCACCTTTTGCTTGCGACGCTGCTTGAATACGTTTACCCACAGAACTCAATATCCAAGCAAAACTTTGGTGCCGGGAAGAAAAGTGCACATCAAAGGAACAATTTAAAAATCGGTAGTTTACTTAATGACTTCCAGCGTTGTCTTAAAGCGAATGAAAACTCTACGGTTTCAGCGTGTGCCCCTGATCGATGGAAACAGTTTAACTTAATTTCAGCTGAAATGTCTACGTTAAATTAACTTTTTTTCTAATTATAGAAGAAACTGTGGGGGCAATTACCAGGCACAAACACTGTGCATTTCCTCGTGGGCGCCGAAGGTGTGTTAGCGTGTAGAATGTTAAAATACATCTGTCGAGACTAACATGTTAAAGAGACACATCAACTCAGAAGTAATTGAGGTCCTAAAAATGCAGTGAAGACTCTCCCCCCATCACCCATCCCAGTATATTATTCGCGGTTCATGATTTCCCAACCATTATTGGAATACTTGGAGGAATTGCTCTGCGTTTTTTACCCCCCTCCCCCTGCCCCACAACTGAGTGCCCCCCCCTATTCTAATTGGGGGAAGTAGCAGCTTTTTTGTGAGTTGCGAGTTAAATTAGACGGGGAGCTAAATAAATTACGTTTGCATGCAAATCCACCGGCTCCTGTAATCCGGGAGAAAAAAAAACCTGCAGTGTAATGGAAAAGAATCGGTGTGTACAGTGTGCGACGATCCACAATGCTCGCATGAGCGTGGCATAACGATTTTACAGATCGTCATCCCTCGTGGAGTGCCACAGGGAGCTTCGTAGGCATGCAGGAATCTTTTGTTTATATGTTCTTCTCTGTCTCTCTGTCTCTCTCCCTGCGAGCTTCATGAATAATATAGGTATTGAAACAATGCAGAAGGGAAATCAAACAAAACAACAATTTCAGTGACCGCTAGCGTGAATAAGCCATTAAAATTTCATCGCGGTACACCTTGCTTTATTATTTGCTGATAGCTCTGTTATCAATTTGGGCTGTTCACAATGGACTCAGAAGTCACACGGCTGGGCTTGCAATCTGCCCACGCCATCAATAACCTTACACGGTCGAAGACATTCATCTACTCAGGAAGCAAATGAATGTTTTGCCATGCTAAGCATTCTAGCCCTGCATCATTATCTCTTGCTTTGAAGACTCAGAATTACTACACAAGAATAGATTCCATTAAAAACTGTGTACACATGGGTGGCGTTGTTGTACTGTTGTTGTATTAGGGGCATAAATACACCTAATTTGTTCTATCTCGCCGTGGATGGTTAAACCATGTTAAAACCACTGTTTACATGTGATCTTAAAGACGTGCATTTATTTATGGGGTCTATTTATGGGGTGTATTTATTTATACACACACATGGGAATGATATGAATTGAAACGAGCGGACATGACATGAGATCGTTGGTCGACGAGGAACCAAAAAACTACTTAATCAATTTCCTATTTAATTAATTGCATAGTACACTTGGTATTCGCACAATTATTCGAGCTGAGGGCAACTTTTAAGGCGATATTTTTCACAGACTGATCTATAGTCCGCCAATAGGGAGGGAAGTTACTTTGTAATCTCACATGAGTAGTTTCTTTTTTTTTTCATTTTTAAGATTTGGCATATTTGGACCATGACGCCGGCACACAATGGTCTGTGCATTTTTGGATGACGTTGGGGGTGGGGGGGGAATCTTTAACGTCCACTGTATGATTGATAGCCGCGGTAGTAATAACCAGGGTGGCCTGCCGGATTTGACCCCCGCGAACCCCTGCAACTGGCATTGAACGCCATTCGGCTGGGCCACGTCACCGCCCCTCTGGGCAACGTCACCGCCCCTCTGGGCAACGTCACCGCCCCTCTGGGGCCACGTCACCACCGCTCTGTGCGGAGTAACGGTTTAATATACTCGATTTGCTCTTGGCTGTGGCCCAAACCATTGAGGTCTTGACCATAACCCACCACTAATTGATTTAGAATTAATGTGTTTAGCAGCCAAGTTTCCCTTTTTCTTACGCTTGCATTTTCAACTTCCCAAATAATTCACGTGCCAATTTTTTTCCCGTTCCGTTCAGGCAATGAATCCAAGAGATCAATATGAGATTTGTTTTGCACTTCAGCAGCAATGATCATGCACAATAAAACATCTTAAAGCCGCACTTGAGTAAGCCGGAATTCAGGGTAAGTGAGAAAGGTAACTGAAACAAACACAAAAGCAAACCAAATACATGAATACACCCATAAATGTTACAACATAAACCAAATAGATATCACTAATTTCCCACAGGCCATTCTCCAGGAAGGCACCATACGTTACTCTGCATGAGTTGTGAAAAGACATTTACTAATCTCGTGGCATGACGTCGGCAGGACAATTGGAATGAGATTGAGAGGGGTGGGATCCAAAGTAATACAAAAAGTATGACTAGAAAAGTTTGAATGCACAAAAGCTCTACATAAGTGAATGACAATCCGTTCAGACTTAAGACCTCATTTCATTGTGCAGTTCCGAATTAAATACTTCGGAGGACAAACGCGTGTTTTTAAGCGTTCCAGAATCCATGCACATGTGTGCTTTTTCTGCCTTGTGTTTATTAAAATTAGTTTTCTTCTTACATTATCAATCCATCAGCTTATCACGACTGCAGGAAACGAAATGTCAATACAAGGCAAAAGTTGGCAGTTTGCGTTTATCTGTAAAATATAAAATAGCACAATACCTTTCGATTTAAAGCTTTCGTGACTGCAGGAATTCATCTTCTTGGTTCTTTCGGTAAAGTCACGTAGAAGGGAAGTAATAAAATAATAAAAATAATAAAACATAATAAAATAATTCTCACGACGTTCTTTGCTCTGCTGCATAGACATATTTTGTTGCTTCCTCTTAGTATCTTTCACACTGTATAATAACAAATAGTTTTAAAATGTATATGCTTAATACAATGTACAAAGTAATATATAGTATCGTAATTGTATAGTGGATATACAGCAGTGTGATATACATTAGGGTGGGTATAATAATACATAGTGTAACATTACAATGGATAAGGTATAGGGTGGTTTATAGCAATACAGTATATAATTTAATGTTTGGGTTTGTCTATGGCAGTATATAGTACGGTGTAGACTCGTGCGATGTAAGAGAATAAAGTTTAGATGGAAGCATATTATATTTTTTACGACGTAGAATTGTAATGTATTACCTACTGTTAGTAACTCAGCTTATTGTAGAGTTTATTTAGTATAATTATGATACTATGTAGTTTATACTTTAGTTGTTTACGTGGTGGTTTTAGTTACTGCAGCTACATACTATTAACACTTCATCCCTTTATTAATGCTACCCCCACCCCCTCCCTGTGATACTGCTAATCCTGCATCATGCACGGGCAAAGTAACACTATTCACATACCTGCATTTCCCATATCCGCTCCCTTGGATGCTGCTAATCCTGCATAATGCACGGACGCAAGTAGCACTAATTACATACCTCTTGATATGCAAATTCTTTTGTTAAGGCGCCCCCCCCCTTCACCCCCCCTCCCAACCCAGCTTATATATATGCTCCAAGCACGTGTGCTGTTTCATTCAGACGCTGTCGCCTCGACAGACCTGGTTTCACCTGAAGACGGCTGCTTGCGTTGTGGCCGAAACGTCGTGAGAATTATTTTATTATGTTTTATTATTTTTATTATTTTATTACTTCCCTTCTACGTGACTTTACCGAAAGAACCAAGAAGATGAGCACAATACCTTTTGTAAAGAATATTGCTATGCAACTTGTTATTCCTTTGCTCAACTGAACTGGCAACACATTTCAGCTTAAATTTGGCCTCACACTAGACTTTTTAAGGTAAGCCAAGGTGCGGAAAAGCATGCGATGCAATTTTGGCTGTACAATGCAACATAAAATATGACTCATTTGGGATTACACGACAACAAATCATCACCCCCGCCCCTACTGGAAAGACTGATGCCCAATTTTCAGGCCAGGTACCGAGTCACCTTGTGTCCACAGGGATAGCAGCCAATCTGGGTACTCCTTCTAATATTTGAGGACGACGTGATGGAAAGCGCGATGAGACACTCATGTGTATAAGGTGCCGTATCAAAACGAATGATTAGCCTCATTGGGGAGCATTATCACTCTTGAGGTGAAGCTTTCGTGACTGCAGTAATCCATACTCTTTGGTTCTTTCGGCAAAGTCACGTTGGTATAAAATAAAATAAATCACGGCGTTTCGGGCACAAACAGTCTGCCTCAGCAGCAGATCATTCTTTCCCACCTGAGGACGGACGCTTGTGTTACACCCGAAACGTCGTGATTTTTTTTATTTTACACCTACGTGACTTTTACCGAATGAACCAAAGCGTATGAGCATAATCATAGCATTCCATATGTGCCTGTGTGTCTCGATTACCACAGTGTAAAATAACTCAACATCTGGAAGCGGCATGCGCCAAAGGGTAAACAAATGGCACCATCGTGGCTTACATTGCCTTGCACCCACATTTGACATTTTCAGAAGCACGCCTTATAATTTCGTCTTTGGCCACATCACCGAGAATGCACATTATCGTTAGATATTGGAAATTTTAAACCACCGTGCATGACAGGGGTTATAGGCTGTGGCCGGGGCTACGTTGTGGACAGCAGAGGGCACGTCAACAGAATCCATTATTGTGCTGTAGTTCTATGCTTCCACATCTATGCTCCCCACTTCCATCTACACACTAGCCAGTATAATAAAGTATGCTCAGATAACCTCCATGACCTATCACAGCAAGGGGGAGGCCTTCATCCAGCAACATTTCTGCACGTGATATTATTTACTAGTGACGTGCGGCAGTATTCACTCACTTTTGAAGAGAGAGAGTGAGCGTGACTTGGGGGCATGGTGAACCACGCGATGCAGCCAAGCTCTGCACAAGTCCTCGATATATTATCAACCAATTAACATGTGGCAGAAAACCGGAGCACCTGGAGAAAATCCACGTAGAGATGGAACAGGTGAGGTCCACATTTGCTGTACCGCCTTCTCCTGCCCATTCAGGGCATGGCGTCTCCTCGACACCCCTCAAGGGAAGGGAGTTTCACGACATTTGTGCGATCCACTAACCGTCGTTTCCAGAGTGCTGGATTGCAGGCATGACTTGTGATGCCACCGCATACCAACGCTAAGCATTCGTCGGATGCGAGGTAAATTGAAACGTTGAATGTCCTGTTTCTACGTGGGTACGTCAGCACCCACCAGAGAGCAATATCAAAAAATAGACAACCATTGACGTGATTTTATGTTGCTAGTTTTTTTTTTTTCTCCCCCTATTTAGATTTCATTTTAATTTTGACTTAAAACGTTCGTGACTGCAGGATTTCATATTCTCGGTTCTTTCGGTAAAGTCACGTGGATGGCACAGTCCTCCTCCTCCCCCCAGCTCTCGTCTCTCGCTCACTCACTTTGGGAGCCCTCCTTTTCAGCAGTTGCATTTGGAGGCTTTCCCCCTCTTGTGTCGCGATCGAAACGTCGTGGGTTTTTTTTGCTTTTATTATTTTCAATTAATATATTTTTTCTTTTTCCTTTTCTTTTATTTTCTGTCTACGTGACTTTACCAAAATAACCAAGAATATAGATTCCATACGATGTTTTGGAAATAGTCAATTATCATCGCTTTTTGTTCACGTAGTATAAACACCGACTGCAGTCAATTTAAAGCATTCCATACGTGACCAAAGGCGTTGACGTTATTACCCAGGTAATGTTGGGATGTGCAGGTATTCTATTTAAAGATTTACTTCGCATGAAGTCCATTTAAAGATGCGCACTTGATGACCCGCCGCTACTGGACATCCGTGATAAAAAGGCTTCATAGCTCATCGGATTCCTCCTGTCGAAATAAAGATTCTGATTGGGTTTTTATCTCAAAAGATATTTTAAAATCAATATTCAGAAAGTTTTTTTTTTCAATAATCATACTCTTCCAACATGTATGGCTAGCATGGAAGATTCGGCCAGAACCCTCCAGATACTGTAGAAGTAACAGCCCATCCACCAGCAGTGTTGTAACTGTCATTTCAAGGCTGCACCATGACTTTGTTTCATCAATGTTGTCATTTCTACACAGACACCGCACACAAAACATGATTTCAATGAATGAGACGAGGCCCGTTTGCCCGGAGGTCGGGGAGTTGAGCTGGCACGGCTGAGGTCTTTCCAAGCTTCAGTTCCTGCAACTACGAGTAGCACGGTTGGCTTCTCACGGTGTGAAAGATGTTCAAAACACATACATACAGTTCCAGGCAGCTACCGGGTTTGAAAGACGAGTAAGTGTATGGTTTCAGCCCAGTCACCAATGACTGCACACACACAAAAAAGAACTGCAACATTACATTTAGTCCTGCACTTGATTATGTAAAATTATACTCTTGATTTGAGGCTTTCGTGACTGCAGTAATGCGTACTCTTTGGTTCTTTCGGTAAAGTGACGTAGATAGAAAATAAAATAATAAAATTAAAATAATAGATCACGACCTTTCGATCGCAACAACAAGCGATCGTCTTCAAAATGATACCTCTGAGAATTGAAATATCAGTTTGACTGCCATTTGATGAACCGATTGCGCTCTCAAATTCAGAGCAAGCGAGAAGTGCTGCCCTCTAGTGCTGTGTGGGCCAGAGGGCACTTGAAGGCATCTCACGACTCGCTCTGTGGTATCCACTTCTGAGGGCCATCTTCAACGCGAATACACGCATTGCTCTGTGAGAGTTCTGAGAAAAATATTTTTTTTTAAACATGTTTTTTTAAGGATGTTAATAAATTTCAATGTTTCTTTTAAAATGCATACATTTTGCTTTAAATGGCAAAGATATACTGATTGCATGTTAAATATATGCCCTCGTTTTTGTTTTACA
The DNA here is from genome assembly GCA_014621495.2 of Entosphenus tridentatus. NCBI lineage: Eukaryota > Metazoa > Chordata > Hyperoartia > Petromyzontiformes > Petromyzontidae > Entosphenus > Entosphenus tridentatus. The sequence goes on along the minus strand of CM025619.2, from coordinate 10,460,909 downwards.
TTACACTCTGAATGAACCCCCACTGTTCTCTGTACTCACGATGTTGGATATTTTTTGTGCGTTAAGTTTGAAAGTCACGTAAGATGCATTATTGAACAGACACGTGAGACCCATTGTCTAAAAAACAAAGAACGCCGCGTCATTATTAATACTTTAGGAGCGACAGCAGTATTTTATCAAACATGACAGCAATAATAATCTTGTAAAAATCTATCAGTTTAACTGATACCTGTCAGGAGTAGTTGCACAGTGGGATTTTTTTATGAGCTCAGTGTATTGCCTAAAATATGAATGAATTAAGTGTGGCATAAATTTTAGTTTCCCAATGAGTACTCGTTAAGTGATTAATGATTATATTTTGTGTCCATTTCTACTGAAGACAGGTAATGGCTTATAAGGCTCTTTGTTATGTCATTATATTGTATCTGTTTAATGTCGTACCACTTTTGGCATATCAGGATGCATAAAGGCCAAAGATTGATGGTCTTTAATTTCCTCTTCATATAACTAATTGCATTTGCCTTCATCGTGATAAATGTGGGCGGATATTAAGGCTGATGAATCCACTCTGCATTTTCTACAAGGTCATTGTCACTTTCATACAAAATTAGCAAATACACGCTATGTATTTTATAATGATTAATTGACGAGTCTCACAAAGGGGAGGTCTGTGATCCCCATCAGACAACAAGCCAATTCTTTGGGGATTGAAAGTATTCTTCTTGGTTTGGAAAAGTGTTGTGCATTTTTTTTTAAATCACTTCCAACAAAGTAAAATCATTTTCAGGCCCTCTTAATTTCAGAAGAAAAATAAGTTAATGTGAATGTGGCATTATGGGCACGACGTGACTGCATTAAACCACGAGGCATAGTTTTGCAATCTCATGCAATCAGACATAGCAAATGTGATTTTTTTTCCCTCCATTATTTTTATATATTTTTTTTATAACTACAAAATTAATAAATAGATTAAAACGGCCAATTCGAAGAAGCTGGGCAATGATTAGCATTAGCTAAAATAAAATGCTCAACTAGCTTGATGGTGCTTTGACAAAAACAAAGGTAAGATAATTCGTACAAATAATATTGGCAGTCATTGAAATGCATGGGCGCACCTTTATTGAATGTCCACAGACTGAGAAATGGTTAATAGACTGACCTTAATAATATAATCAGTTATTCAAGCTGTATAAATATAGAGTATTTTTAGTTGGTAAAAATAGTGATGAGTCTGATTACCATCCTCAGGCATTTTAATCTGTATTTTGTTGGATTAGGATAAGCACTTTCTTAAGACACATGTCACCTTTTCACAGAACGAGGTGAGATGAGCCAACATTCAAATTGGTCATATTCGCTTTCATTGGAGTAGCTGGTGTACGCCAGACATGATTACCACGTAGGAAAGGCCAGCTTATGTATATTTTTTTTAATGAAAAATGTAGAAGATATAAAGGTATAGCCCTACAATTTGCATGCTCATGCCACGGCTGGCAGAAGGGTTTCACTAGAGTGAGCTCTAGACATCCCTTCCAGAAGATACTTAGGTCTACTCTTCCACACTGGCCGAACATCCTGGAGGAAGTGGGAGGACTCACACTGTACGCCACTACACGCAAACTGCAAATCGACTAACTGCGGCACACCCATTTATACTGCTCGTTTCAAAAGAAGCGGAAGGGGAAATTGAATAAAGCTGTCAAAACGTTCCAATAGCAGCACTAGGAAATCGAACCGGCAAACCTGTGGATTATTTTCTTTAGAACTTGTGTGCGAACCGTTGTATCGTGACAGGTCATTATTTTTTTAACGAAATAAAATACAAAAACAATGCACATTTGTCTCGCCAAATTAAACATTTGTGTCGTAGGGATTTATAATTGCCCACATTTTTATCATGAATGTTGTATAATGTTGGAGATTTTTTTAATTGAATTTAATTACTGTCATGATGCGCAGTCTTATTCAATTATACATTTGGAAGCTTATGAAGGACATGCACACACCAACACATCAAAGTTTAATTATTTTCATAGCATGTACTTATGTGAATGCATTTAGAGTCAAATTCCAACAAATATTGAAATCAGCATTTTTTATGCGCGTTGTATATGAAAGCATTTGATGAAAAACAAGTTAATTGACACTCAGCGAATATCACCTTTGAAGTCAGTTTCTGACGTTTTTTAAATATTTGAATTAACCATTCTACATTTTTTTTTATGTAAAAGTAATACAAATGGTCGTGATTAAACTTGCCTATTTTACAACGGAATTCTAATTACATGTTTGGCATTGCGACAATTTGTTTAAGACAATCACCACACAAAAGTAATTGTATTCATTATTGTAAATCCCTCTTGGTACATCCAATTAAAATTGTACTGAAATATTATTTCATCGTGATATGTTTTCTTTGATTGTTCATTCTCCTGTACGTGTATATATACCCTCATTACTAACCCTGTATGCAAATTATCTGCAGTAAACTTCCCAAAATAACACCTCTAGAGCATCTCTCTATTATCCCATGCCCTGCAGCTTCAAACGCTTTATAGCCTACTATTCGCCACAGCCAAACAAACTTCATATCCGGCTCTTATGGGCTCAACTCAACCTCAGGTCTTTCTTCCTAAACATTTATGTTCATGATCCATCACAGCCACATTCTCAGTAACCCTTGGAATCCCATGAAGCTCTCCCAACTCGTTTGTTTTCCAACTCACTCCCTTCATTGCATCCTAACTTGAAGACTTAAACTCTTCTCTCAGCCTTTACCATAAATCCCTCAGTGTCAAACTCCAGATGATCAAATGTGCGACTGCCAGACTTCTTAACCACACATGCAATGCTCAACTCCCTCAACTGGCTCTCGAAATAATTCCAAATCAATTTCGAGATCATTCTCACTGTCTTCATGATCTTCCATAGATTCACCCGTGCCTACATCTCCCCTATTGCCTCACTCTGCTCCCTTCCACGC
>CM025619.2:10409171-10457916 GCA_014621495.2 Entosphenus tridentatus | reverse complement strand
CCCCTCCACGCACTCTCCTACCTCTCCCCTCTCATCTCACTCTACTCTCCTCCACGCACTCTACTACCTCTCCCCTCTCATCTCACTCTACTCCCCTCTATGCAACCCTCTCTCCACTCCAGCAACCAAGGTTTTCTGTTGAAGCCCTCAATCGACGATCGTTACGATGCTAGGTCGCTCGCCCCCCTCTGCAGGATCCGTACCAGAACCCTAACATTTCCCCAGCCATCCATTCTGGTAAATATCCTGCCCATGTCCAAGTTCAGGCTCGAGACCTTTCATTTTTCCTCTGCCTATGACTTGACTGCCCCTCCCTCTCTTTCTCACGACAAAATATATACGCCCACTGTTATGTACAGCGTCCGGAGGAATGGGTTGTGTTTAGACTTTATGAATGCAAAGTCTTTGTAGCTGCACCTTTTCCATGGTCGCGCACGAAACATCGGACTTATGATTTACAGTTTACCTTGACTGCGCAATCATTATCCACGCAAACATGAACGAAAACGAACAAACAGAATAATGGCACGTGGAATCGGCTGCAACACCGACACACAGGCCTATGTGCTGACTACAGATTTACAAAGGGATAGAACCCCAGATTAGGTCGGGGAGCTGGGAATGATTGCAGATAGCGTAGCAGGGGATACTCACTGCAGCCGTGCGATACACCCGGCACCAAAGGGGATGAGGGGGGGAGGCCAGTGGATTTGGAAAAAGTGTAGAAAAAAGCTAAAACTTTTAATCTGTTATCCACTCCAGGAGATTTTACAGCAAGTCTCGGCTTCCAGCCATGAACCTGCACACTTGAAGGATAATTGATTATTAACAATGTATACAAGGGTGCACACAGTTCAACGACAAAGATCACCCGTATAGCCTTAACAGACTGTTGGGGCAAGTGCTGTTAGCGAGCACCTACGAAGGCCGGCACGGCACACGAGGGGGTGGGTGGCCAACACCACGCCCGGCCGCCTTTGCCTTCCCAGTGGCGATGTTTACACACCACACCAGGTACTAATTTGAGGCTGAGTCGACCTAGGGGAGGACTGGTTCAGGTAATCGTCACTGGCTTTAGCCATGAGCGGGACTCGAACTCCGGTGTCCAGGTTCGTAGCGCAGCTTGCTAACCACTACACCACCGCTCCCCGCAATTTAGACACACACACACGACCACACACACACTACACACACTACACACGCGCACAATATCGAGCATATGTGTTTACTTTAATTCCGAACAAAATGCTTCAATGGCACGTGCTGCAGATTCGGAAACAAAACTCGAAGTTGATTGCATGATTCAGAACCCCCTTTGACCTGTCAGCGCTCCCACACAACTCCCGTGTCTGGGCAATGGCTATTGCGGAAAACTGCTTTCATTCAAAATAATTTGACATGATGCTTCGACGTGAATCGTCGCATTGACACAATGAATAGCGGAAGATCACGGGACTACACACGATCCCACCTCGTGCCAGCGGTCGACATTGTGTGTGCGCAAGTGTGGTTTCTTGTTTATTGCATGTGCCGCGACTCGTCAACTGGTTAAACGGACACAGCCCTCGCAAGCAACTTCACGTATATAATGCCCGATGATGCATGCCGTGAAAGAGCTCTTAAGCGTACTGCGTGCTGCAGGACGATCATAATGTGTAGACGCGTGCGTGGGGTGACAGGAAGAGGAACACGTGGAATCCGCGAACAAACACAAACCAGGGACATTATATTTGACTGTTGAACAACGTAACTGGGATTGAGGAAGACGCATTCCCAGACGGGATGATGGTCGTTGGACTGACATATGTGTGTGTGGTGCGTATGTAGCCAAATGTGCTATCGGAGGTGGACAAGACTGGTGACACAATTGCAGCCGAAGGAGGGAGTGTTCACACCGTGGAGGTGTGACTATGAAGTCAATTTACGTGCTCGAAGTCGGATGGATTGTAACTTTGCGCGAGGGATGGCGATGGAATGAAGAGGCTTTGATCCAGCAGTGGATAGATCATGGATGATGATAATGATCCACATTTCATTTTATGCAAACATTGCAACAATTTTAAATTTATATATATATTCATAGCGATATGTACTTAATTCCATAAATAACATGTCAAATAATTGTTTTAACTCAACGTCACATCTGATATCTTTAGTTTACTTTTTGGTTCTTTCGGTAAAGTCACGTTGAAATAAATGTAATTAAATAATAATAAAATACGACGTTTCGATTGCAACACAAGCAACCATCATCAGGTACAAATGAATGAAGGAACCAAGCACTAATTCCTGCAGTCACGAAAGCTTCGAATCTAGTTTAAACCACCTCTACGGGGAGGGTTTGCCGTGCTTGTTTGTTTCACACTTAACTTCTAATTTAGCAATCTTTGGAAGAACGTAATCAACCAGGCTATGCGTTAACTGTGTGCTAACCGACTCTCTGCGCTGCATTGCATTACACTTCCTAATTTTACTTAATTTGCTTTCTACCGTGCTTGCTTATAGGTTCATTCTCTCCTTCGGCCGCTGTGGGCAGGAATTCCATACAACTCCCCTCTGCCCCCCCTCTCTCTATATTTAAGGCCTCGACACAGAGACGTTGTCTTTCTGTGTGCCTATGTGTGTGTCTCTCTCTGGGTCATGTAGCCCGCATGCCCAGCCACCGCATGCCGAAACAGCTTTTGTTTGGCCGGATCGAAGGGGCTAAACGGGCGCGACACGGGCTAGAGAAGAGATGGAGTGATGTGGTACAGGAGGACGTGGAGCTGAGTGGACTTGCCGATGACCGGTACCAGCGGTATCAAGATCGGCCTCTTTGGAGGAGGCTCGTGAAGGACGCTACTGGGCAGTTGGAGGCAGTCGCCCTCCAACAACAACGGAGGGCGGAGGAGCGACGCTCACAACAACAAGCGGAGCGCCGGGTGGCTAAAGCACAGCATGTTGGCACAGTAGGGGGCACAGGTGGTGCATCAGCCAGTCATCTCGGTCATCTCAGTCAGTCGACCCGTGGCACCTGCTGGGTCTGCCCCGTGACCTCCTGCCAGCGGGCGTTCGACACTTCACGTGGCCTCAAGGTGCACATGGCCTGGCACAAGCGTCGTGGTGACGTCACCGCCACTTAGTGGCGAATGGCGGTTGTTGTTGTCTCTCTCTGTCTCTTAGTGAGTCTCTCTCTGCTTGTGTGTCTGTCTGTGTGTCTCTGTGTCTGTGTTTTGTCTCTCTCTGAAATTTAGCAATCTTTGAAAGAACGTAATCAACCAGGTGGGGTGTTGACTGTTTTGTTGGCCGACTCTCTGTGTTGTATTGCATTATATTTCCAAGTTCACTATGTTTGTGTTTTCATTCATTTGTACCTGATGATGGTTGCTTGTGTTGCAATCGAAACGTCGTATTCTATTATTATTATTTAATTTATTTCTACGTGACTTTACCGAAAGAACCAAAGAGTAATTCCTGCAGTCACGACAGCTTCGAATCTTTAGTTATATTTAATTTATATATTCTTCATTTGGATTTTTTAGATCGTTATTATTAAAATAACACTCGATGGAAGTCAAATAGATTTCCCGCTCAAACGAGTATGGGGATTTTCTACTTTGATGTGCTTCAACCAGTGGTGAAACTTCCACATTTCTACGGCAGGGGGGAAAGTCGATCTTTAGGACAACCACAGTTCACCTCTCTCAGTGTTATTTTATTGTACAAATCTCACGGGGCTGTGCGAACCTCAACCTCGGATCTGAACTCAAAACCATCACTGTGTGGCACTCGGCCATATCACAACAAATGAAAATAACACAGTCAAAGACATACGGAAGAAAAAATCGTGCCATAGCAATGTATTATTGTTATTATATGCCATTCTGTAGAATGCTACATAGGCTCTCTGGCCCATACTTATTTTTAAAACATTTATAAAGCGCCCTCCATTCCCAAGCAAGTTCTGAGTGTACACCACTCGTTATTTATGCGTGGTTATCAAGAGATGCTACTAAATTATTGGAAAACGCGGCTCCCCACTCCAGCAAACACAGGCCGACTAAGTCGTATTCGTTGCAGACGTTGAGCGAGCCCGTTCGCCATTTACTGCTACCCGTATGTTTTTTTGGCACACAATTTACAGCCGTGAAGGTGCGAGATTATCATGAAAGAGTAATACAGCGGCGATGGATTTTTGGACCCCCGTATTCAAAGCTAATAGGTTGCATGCAGAAAAGTGTAAGGCAAGAGCTGCACAGGTACGGATAAATCAACTACTTTAAATGTACCCTGCCAAAAAAAAAATCACCACAAATTGAGCACACGCATTCCAAAAACTTGTTTAATTAACAGTAACTTGATGACCTGTCAATGCATCAACTATTATAACTAATGCCAGATGTTCGGTTATACAATCAATCATGACGCTATGAGCTTGATAATTTAAGTTTGTAGTTTTTTTTGTTTGTTTGTTTAACAAACATGTAATAACAGCTGTAAAAAAAAATATTCTGATTTATTACTGATGTTAGGAATCGTGCTCTTTTTGAGGTAGCTGACCTGGGAAATCTGCATGTCTTCCCAGGTTTTTAAAAGTCCTGTTGTGCGTTGTCGTCAGTTGCATAATAATACACAACTCAAGACAACGCATTCGCATGTAGTCCTCCCTTCTGCCCATATTGTGAGATGTCCTTCTTCCCGTGATGTGTCCTGCTTTTTCGGACAGTACCTCAGAGGTAGAAACTTTACATATTGGTCATAGAACCGAAAACTCTTGTTTGACCATCAGCAGTTGCAATCAAAGGCTTTACAACAAAATGGCGCCGTAACTATTTCCTTCAGCTTTTTAGTTCACATTTTTGTCGGATTCTTTTTTTACTTTGAAATATTCGATGTAACATGTTATTTTAAGTGTACTCATTTGTATTGTCGATATGAGCGCCATCTTTTGGATAACCCTAAAATATCTGTAAACAACTGTCAAGTTCTAATTCTAGTTTTGTGAATGTACAGTAATTCAATTTGACGCGTTTTTACTTGCTTTTATCGTCATTGAAAGCGTAATGTGAAATAGAGTCGTGCAAATGAGTTCTGCATTAATTTGCAACCCACAAGATATGATGTTTATAACGCAACTTATCAGGACTTAGTGGCGCAGTGGTTTGCGCAGAGCACGTATGCACGCATGTTTAACTTCTTTCGCACCGTACGTATCCAACCGTGCTAATCGGAGGTGCGGGGGAAGGACGCCAAACGAAACGCAAAAAGCAGATCACAAAAACAGCAAGAGCACCATGAACCCAGAATCCAAATTACCCGGCCACCGCTATCATCAGTGACGAGCATTTATCTGAAATGGACCCGAGTCGCGACAGCACGGTCATAAACAAACGCCATAAACTGACACGACATTGCAGAGCAAAGAGTATCGCTAAATGACTCAACATCATCCTCTAAAGAATATTATGCTTTTACTACTGATATAAATGAGTCAGTTTCGGAATATGTTTTGATCATTTGAAGATTCGTAACTCGCGAGTTACGAATCGATCACTGTAGATACGCTAATTGAAAACATTGCCATCAGAAAATCTGTTTTACTTCATGTTTTAATCTCAACAGGCCCCATAGTGTAAGGTGCAGTCTCCAACTGTGAATATACCTAGCTTTGAAGCTTTCGTGACTGCAAGGATTCATACTCTTTGTTTTTTCCGGGAAAGTCACGTAGGTAAAAAATCTAATAAAATAATTGAAAACGACCAAATGAAATCACGACGTTTCGGGCGCAGCACAGGCATCCTTCTTCAGGTGGGGACAACACTTAAGCGTTTGTGCTTTTGCTATGTTGTCCTCACCTGAAGGAGGACGCTTGTGTTGCGCCCGAAACGTCGTGATTTAATTGAGTTGTTTTCATTGATTTGATTAGATTTTTTATCAACGTGACTTTACCGAAAAAAACTAAGAGTGTGAATATACCTCTCTATGTGGGTGCTATGAAAAAGAACCATCACCTGAAACTTACCAAATGAACCAAAGAATATTAATCCCTGCAGTCACAAAGTTTAAAATCTAAATTTCCAATTAATGCAGTGTTATTGACGAATGTGTTGACTTTTTAATCTTTTTATTTAAATGTTTAATTTGGAATTCACGAAGAAACTAACCAAAATATAAGTTACAGAACGTTCTTTCTTTCTGCAGAGCACTTCACTTCGATTTCCAAGATGTGTATAAGTGCTTCTTGAACTAATATATTTTTTATAATCAAAATGAGGTAAAAAAAATCCACACAGCCAATGTTATAGTTAGCATGAAAATGTGTTATTTTAATCTAATTATATTACGGGTCATATTCATGAGAGCCGTACAATTTATGCAGAGTACATTTTTTACAGCCACTCCATCTTAGGAAGGTGCAATCAAAATTCTACGTGGCATATGTTTATGCGTTTTATAACAATTTACCGTCACTACAGACAAACGTGTATCATGCTACATCGCAGGAATCGTGAGAGGTGGTAATGGTGGAGTGGATTTATCATGGCTGATGATTAAACAAAAAACTCATCACATTCCTCAATAACTCTGCCATAAAAGTAAAGGTGCCACTATAGGTGATGTTTTTGGCAATGGCTCTTCTTCATGGCACGTACATAGTGAGGCCAGAGAGGTAGAATTACCTTTTTTGTTGCAATGTTTTGCAACACAGGCAACACAGTATCACGAAATATTGTCTTTTTTTTTGTAACGGCTGATTTTGACGATGACACTAATAGACACTCAAAAACGAGCACTGTGCATTACTTTTGGCAAACCTCACCGCCCCGATCCTTAAACTATTCAGCGTTTTCCGTGGCTGCTGGATCCAGAGCTGGGTGCTCATTGACCTGGCTGGTGGTTTTGTCGTTAGACCTTCACTTCGCCATGGTGGGCAGTGTAGCGTTGCAAAAGGGGCATCATTTGACCTCGCCACTCGCCGAGAAGCCCGACTGGTGCTGTTGCCCCTGCCCAGCAGAGCCACTCAGGTCTACAAGGCCCTCGATCTTGTTTGCCGAGGCAAGGCGGTAGCCCCCAAGAAGAAGTAATTCGGGATAATACTAATCAAGTGTTTAAATGAAGGGAAGAGAGAGCGGCTATGAACCTGGCACCAAGCTGAACTAAAGTGAGTGATTAGTGTTTGATTTTTTTTATTGCATCCAAGATGCGTTCAACCCGTGAGCTGTGTGATTCGTGAATGCATTCTGATAGGAGCCATGCCCAAGGTTAAGTCTTTCAATTTGTTTTGCTTAACGGCACCAGGGATGCTGTTTGGGCCTGCTTGTTTAACAGGGCAAATTGCCATTCTGGGAAGAAATCAAAGCATTTGAAGATTGTGTTTGGTGTGCACAATATTTAACGGCGGATAGAAAGGCAGATCACCGAGAAGGTTAGGTGGAGGGATTAAGCCCACTTCACTACCCCTTATTCTTTTTCTAAACCAAAAGTAATTTCCAATTGAAATTGACGTGGTGGCATTGCTTATATCCCATTTACAGCCCAAAGGCAGTTTGTGGAAATTCCACATTCGTATGGTGGGGGTGAGCCGAACCCTCTACAGCTGAGCTACCAGGCTGGCTTTTTGTTTTTTCTCGGTAAAAGGCCGTCCTGCTGTTGCTTACTCACGCTACTGCTGGCAGAAAGGCCTCCACGAGATGGAGATATATTGTAGAAAGCCAATCTAGAGGGCATTAGGCTCATTTTTCATGCTGGCCAGACGTCTTGGAAGAGGTGGGAGCACGCACACTTTTCTCAGTGCCCTTCCGTCTATAACAATGCTCTGTCCTTGCCATTATTTCCCCTTGCTCTCAAGATATGTTCAACCAATGCGATTTAAAACTTGCATTGAGCTAAATTAGCGTATTCAGGAGAGTTGTTTGGCAATGGCTTCGGCGTGGAGGTGTGTTGAGCTGTACGATACTTTATGGGTAATTTTAATTTCAACGATTTGGCTACACTTGGCTGAAGCAAACCGTTGAAGTTTGGAAGTGGCCATCCATTGCACAGTGGCAATCACGAATTGGCAGAGGTCCTTATCCCAGCAGTAGGAATCCAGTTACCGGCTGAGAACCATGACAGCAACATCCCAATGGCAGCTTGACTGCGTGTCTGACATATTAAAACAAGCATATACAGTTGGATATGTACACGGTATTTCTTGAATTTAATTTTGAATACTGTAATAGCCTACTGCACCAAACTGAGTTGGTTCTAAATGTGATGGAAGCCCAATTTAGCAGAAGCTGCAGTACCGCCCCCCCCCCGCCCCCCCCCCGTTGCATTTCATAGCCTCTCAATTATGATTACAAAGCATCCTGCAGTTTGACATAAATTAGATATTAGCCTTTTGCAATCTTGAACCAAAATCAGACAACAAAAGAAAATGTAATAAAATAAGTATAACGGTAATTAATTACACATATAGCATACCAATTAAATTCTAAAATTACTCTCCCACATGCTGATTTAATTTCAAAGTACAAGATTTTAATTTCAAGCACACAGCATTTGGCCTATCTTGATCTGCAGTTTACAAGATTATAAGTTTTTGTTTCTGCGTGCATGTGGAACATGAAGCTGTATTGACTGAGCTCCCGAGACTGAGATCCCTCTAAATTGGCAAATGTGTCAGAAGCATCCCAAGAAATGAGGTAGCCTTTCTCGGATCAACTGAGCTCAGAGGTTCTTGCTTTGATTGATCATATCTGAAGCACCAATTAATGCATAATAATTGATTTGGGGGATTTTGAACCGGGATCATGCCTTCCTGCCAGTGGTGTTGATGTGGGCTGCAAAGTTTGTCCACATTCTGAAATAAGTGTCGGTGCATTAATTTTGGAGTATGCTTCAAAAAGCAGTGGCTTATATATTTTATTGCAGTGCTGTGGAAATGCTGTCATCCACTCCTCCATGGAGGAATTATTGGCGCATCCTATAATCTGTACCCATCTGTGACAATAAGTCCCAATATCGACGCTGTTATCCAGGGATAAACGCGGGCAACAGAACGAATGTGCCACCTCTTTATGGTAACACCTCATCTACTAAAAAAACAACTCCTGTAATAGAAAGAACCCATCCATGGATAGTAGGAATTTTAATGGATCAACTGGGGTCGTCAGTAATAGGAGTCGTGGATAATAGGGCTACATATGAGAATATGTTTTTTACCACGTGTGTTTCGGCATGTCACGTGATGTTGAAGGTCAAAACGAAAGGTAAAGCGATGGCCCTGTTCTTGCTTGTCCCATGGCACTGCTGGCAGAATGGTGTCCGCGAGGGGGAGCTCGAAAGACCCCCTCTGGATAGTGTTTGGCCGACTCATCCACATTGACCACACGCCTTAGAAGTTGTGGGGGTGTCCACTTTAGCGATCCACTTACTCTGGTTGAACACTATTTGTACTGCTGGGTGAAGAGAGGTGGGGGATTTAAGAAACGTGCACAATTTTTTTTTTTTTACCGCTGAGCTAACCATTACAGCCACTAACGAATCAATGCACCACATATGACTATGTTGATATTTGTTTAGCAGCTATTTTGCAAGCCTAGGGTGACAAAATCCAACAATTTTCTGCACATTGTTGGATTACATATATAATGTATATATTCAAGACAAAATAGTGATATTCTCACAGAGAAGACTCGGTGGAATAAACAGGTGCAAGTCCTTGGCAGCACAGTGCAATCTAATGCATGCGTCGGGAGTAATTGCTGATGTAATGTGTTAAACCCGTAACGCTCAATCGGCCGAGTGCCCGGCTATGCTATCGACATTGGCCTGTCAATAGCGATATCCAATTGAGCATATTGAATGGTGATGCAAAAGGTATAATTTTCAAAATCAGTGCTCGGCAAGAAGCCCTGACAAAACCCACGCAAAATTATGCAGGTGCTAGCCAAAAATAAACGTACAAAAAAAATGAACCTGTCATTTTGCACATTGTGACACGTGCAATACGTTCCACGTGTCTTGTAATTTGTTACGAGCATATTAATTTGCCTGTGGCACAGACGTTTCCGCTGACAAATATGCATCTTGACTGTGAGCATGTTCGTAGACATCGCTTTGGACGCATCGAGACAGGATGGTATTTTCGCTTGCTGTACGAACAACTCATCTCTGACATTGAATTTTAAATGCATCGTGTAGGTAGGTGGTTGTGTGTTGAACTGTATGCTGGGCCATGCGGAGACGACTTTTTGTAACGGGAAAGCAGTGCAATGACAGTTATTTTAAATGCGTTAATGCAAAGTATAACGTGGTTCATTATGATCCCTTGCTGTTCCTTTTTGTGCCGTGTCTTGAGATACGGCTGCCATTAGATGCTGGAAATCCAGGTTGCCATCTTTTTTATACTGGGTGTTTACATTTTTTTTACCACTTATATGGGACTATCGGTTTTTAATTTAAAAAGAACGGATACTACACTTTAAAATGATAACAAATGTATGTCAATCGCTTCAAAAAGTCAAAGAGTCTCCACTTGTTCGCCATCATTGTCAACACGTTGCCTGGAATCTTCTCCAGGTGGTCTCCAGAACCCGAGGCATATTTATCGTGATATTGTTGCAAATTCTCGGAAGTGTTAACATTTTTTTGAAGCACCCTGTACATAGCGAGAGATGGACGTGTCTCCTGGTACGGCATCATCTTTGGACAATGGATTATCCCTTTAGGCCATCTTTACATTGTCAAATTAAATATTCACGCAACTTTGTTTCTCAACTTTTTAAGCAGTGCCGCATTGAAAGAAAAAAAAAACATCTGGCGGAATGAAAATGCATTCCCTGTTGACGTGATGGGAATATTTAATTCTGACGTTTGTTTACTACCCCCCCCCTCCACCCTCCCCACCCCCACCTTTGCCACAGTCTGTCATGCACAACATTTCCTCATCGGCAAATTACCCCTCATGTGCCCGCACTCGTCAATATCTCACAAGCTATGCGGGGTTTACGTTTTTAGATTTTTGATTTTATTTAGTTGCAATGGTGGTTCCACGGGTCTCGATACAAACAGCGAGCGTGGCATGCATCAAAAACCGGTCGAAAACACAAGGAAATGGAATACAAAGCATGACTACATTTTTTTTTTACGAACAAAATTCAAGGAAGGAAAAACAAAGTCATTGAACAAAGCAAACACAATCAGTAGCCGGGAACTTTAAGTACGATCCACGCAGACTGGGGCTAACCCTTCTCTGCCGATTACCATGACAGCTACCTCAGGAGTGAGTGGAGATTTCTCACGGTCGGCAACGATTGAATTCCCAAATCTCAACGCGGCGATAGCGAACCCACAACGGGGAGGGAGCAGTCACCACCGAGTCGGCCTCACTTCCATAGAACGAATCAAACCTCGGGGTTTTGTGTTGTTTTTTTAAGAGGGATGAAGGAAGAACTTGTAAGGCATTGCTTCGTTTTCTTTTGGGGTTTAGGCTGACTGGGACTGGGATTGGTGGGCCATCTGGGCTTGCGAGGTGTTGTAGACGTGGAGCCACGAGGTGTGATCAGGAGAGGTCAGTGTTAAGTGCCCGCCCTATTGTATGTGTGGTAGGTTTACTCCCCACCGGGTTTTTCCCCCATATGAGAAACGCTTATGAATGGTAATTGGGCAAACGTCCCAAAACGTCAAGGTTCAACGAGGCTTTTCTGGATAAGTAATTGGTATTATATTTAAGAAGTACTTCTGTAAACAGCCAGCGAATCAAGTTTCACAAGACGCACCTTTGGCATTTCATTCACAATCATATTCCAATGTTGACTCCTGAGAAATGATGGATGATGATGATATGAATGGTCAATAGCCGTAAAAATGAGTTTGTTCTTAATTAATATATAAAGTAAAAAAATTTGAACCAGTGTTCAGTGCGTACATTCTGTACTTGAACACTTATATATATTTAATTCTAAAAGTCATACCCATCTGCCACAGCGAAGAACTGCCAGATAATCTGAGGACCCCTTCACAACAACCACAAGCCCGTGCAGCGTTAGTTTGGATCTTTGAAGCATAGCACCAGATGGTGCAAATCTGAAGCGTGGGGAACTGTGGAGGGTTACCCACGCTCGTACATATACACTACACGCATGTCCACGTGTTCAGTTATTTGAAATTGCTAATAACTAGTTTTCAAATCATTATGCAATACTGTGACGCATGGGGTGAGGACATTCGTCCAGAGGGCCGACTATTACTCTCAAACACCTTTGGCGCGCCACGCATTATCGCACACCTTAGAGTTATTCAGTAAGGAAGTAAAAAAAAATAACGTGCATTTCGCCCGGATCTAAAGAGTCTTCTTGCAGTGACTGGAAAGTTTGAGACACGCGGTGTTGCTATGATGTAAATAGTGCATTATGGTGAGTCTCTGATCCTGAAAACCCAGGCCTTGGCCTCAAAGCCAGATCGAGGACATTACAACCAGCAGTCATCGTCATCATCATCAGGTGTTAGCAAGCGCCCACTGCAGATCTGAGTCTGGCTATACCACCTTACCATCCTACAAAATTGTTAACGTTTTGCTTGCTTTTCAACATAACAAGTTTGCTGAAGAAAAACCACTGGCACACTTGGCCATGTGACAACTTAATTTGTATTGCTTTGTTCGGTGGATGAGGGTGCATAACTCTAATTGACATTATACCTCACGATGCAACCCAAAAATAAACTAATTACGAATCTATATATATTTTCTCTCGCAACGACCATATATTGCAATATTCTAGCCGCATACGAAAACCTGCAGCTTTTTGCACAAACTAATGCTCCTGACCACTGCTTGTTTTTTTTGTACATCTTGTCTGTTGCGAATTTGCATGGCTTGACTCGCATTGTTGTGAGTGACATTTTGCTCACATATAACCGGGTAGCGCATGCTGGGACTCAAATTAATGTTCTAAAATGTACGTGGATGCTGGAGGATGTGTCAGATTTGATTTGCTGCAGGGATCTTGTGCCTTTGATCAAGTGAATTGAAGCAGCAAAGATGAATAATCGACTCGAGCCCTGCAGTAAAAAAAGAATACATACTGAGCTGCGTGAATGCCAGGAATGGTGTCAAATGGCTTCTTCTTTTTTACCCTCAATTCAATCGCTTGAAACTTTCCGAGGTTCCTAACATTGGTAAGTGCATAATGAGGTCCCAGTTGGAAATCTTCAACTCACCCTTGAGCAAATACCCCCCACTCCCACCCCATCCAATTGTGAAATCAGAAATTGTGATTTCTTCAAACGTGTTCTAACTCATTATTTTTTTATCATTATTATCGCTTGTAATTTGTTTTTATTAAAAGACACAAACAAAATCCCGCACACGCATGCGTGGAGTGGCTGCCAAGAATTTGGACGCATCTGAGAGTGAGTCCACGGAGGAGATGGAGCAATGAAATGAGCTCGTGTGCAGGTGCCTCGTGGATTATTACATCGCAGGATCATTAGAGATGCTCACGGCTTGGTGAGGACTCCATCCAGCAGTGGATTAATTGTGGCCGATGGTGATAATATAAAAAAAACACCTCATTTATGTATGTATGTTGAACTGTTTTCACATCGACTGTGCTAATCGGAGTTGCGGGGGGAAGGACGACAATCTAAACACAAAACGCAGTTCCAAAGAAATTACTTTTCAATACAGATACTTTACACATGCAAGTCAACATGCGGGTCAACATCTGACTTTGGAGCTTTGCAAACACAAGACACACGGTCTAAAAATGGGGCTTCTTATTGGGTGTTTCTTTGTGTATTGGCCAATTCAACAGCGATGCGTTCTCGCCGTTGGACAGGGGAGCTAATACACCAATTTTTGGGTACAAGGTTTTGTGGACCACGCGAAACAGTGAGACTGCCACACCTGGATTTCGAGCAGGCCAGCAGAGTGGTTGAATGCGCCAGAAAAAAAGAGTCGCGTTACGTTTAAAGAGTGCTTGTTGCATGTGCGTACACGTACGTCTATTTTGTAATTCCACTGCTAGATGAGGGCTTCCCCATACCATGCAGTTTGTAGGGGTCGGTTGACCATATTTTACCGCACTGGTCAGTGTGGGCTTGCGAAGGCGTCGAGCGTAGACGTGGAAGCATAGATTTTGAGTACAACAATAGATTTCCCCTCACTGTCCCCCGATCCCTTGAACGTTTTGTTTCCTCCCCCCACCTCCCCCCCTCATCGGGAAGTTTCTAGATCGCCCTCCGATTCCACGTGATTCGAAGAGTGTTTAATACTCTTTCTGCATGCTGTGTGTACAGGTTGTGTGTTTATTTAGGTCCAAATGTTCAGACTTTCACCTCATGTACGAATCTGAAAATGTCAGTGTAAATGTGGTTGTGTAATGAAGGGCTTGTAAAATTAATCTGCATCGCGTAATGCATATACACCCCTTTCCTTAAAATGTTGAGTGGCAAAAAATGTTCACTTTCATGATAGCATTTCATTTATGAGGAAGAAACAAGATATATTATTTATATACTGCAATTGAGCATTGCATACAAAAAAAAATATTTTGTAGCAACAACAAAATCACAGTCATCAGTTCTAAGCATTTATGATGAAAAAAACATCGGTTTATGACATTGATTTCTGTCCCATGATTATTATATTCAAAAATCTCCCGAACGATTTTTCTCTTATCGCCATAATAAGATGCTTACACGCTGACTCGGAGGCGGATTTTCTCCACTCGCATGTCAGTCACTCACACCCGGTAATCTCCAATTTCAGTCACAGAATTTGTAAAATAAGGGCTGCGGCAACGGCAAATCAACGTGTGAGTGGCATGTGTTTAGAATAACACAAACAACTTCTCAGCATAGAGCATATGGCCAGATAGAAGGATGCAAACCACCTCGCCTGGTATACAGGAGGTCGTGGTTTTGATCCCGACAACGACGCCTGTATATTTGGAGTTTGCATGTCTCACTCCCCGTGTTCGTGTGGATTTTTTCTCTGGGTCCTGCGGTTTTTCTCTACAACTTAAAAAACATGCATTTTGGGTATTTGGCTGCTAAAATCTCCACGTAATAAGCCACTTCGTTGAGATATCATTTGTGGCCGGGTCGCTTCTGAAAAAGAGCCATATAGTTGAGTAGACCTTACCTGGTAAAATTAAAATTAATTTTCATTTAAATCATCCTTCATGCTGTTAGAGCTGCAGAAAGTTATCTCTATCAATACAACCCCACTGCAGCGTGGTATCTTTTTCATGCACAGTACTGTATGACTTTTCTATTCATAATACTACTATGAATAATAATAATCTATGCCTCGAGTTTCCTGGCTGGCTGCTGGCTGGGCTCCTCTCCAACCTGGCAGTAACTCTGTTGTTGTTCGTGGTTGTGGGCCATTACCACCGAAACTAGCTGGGTAACTGGCTACACTTGATTTTCAGTGCAACAAATAATCACGGAATTAAATTTAAACAAGGGAAGAAGTTCAGAAGACGTTTCATAGATAGCGACGCTGAATAGGGGGGAGGAACGAATATAGGAAACTGACGCGGCACATTTGAAATTGCTACAACATTTCAATATGCGCGTTTCTTTTGTCAGAATATTCATTAAATCCTCCACAATATATAAACACCTCACAATACATATGATCTTGCCATTTTATTTGGTAAAAAAAAGATTATTACTGCGAGTGCTTGGGATACAGGGGGATTGTGAGAATAGTATGGAAATGACAGAAGCCTCTTATTTTCTGTTGCAGGGCGATAGGATGTCTCCACGTTTTTTTTATTCTAAACCTCTTTGGCATGCCAAATTGGCAGCGGTACACAAGGACAATGATGTGCTCTGCAGAAGGCGCATTGCCTAAAATGTCCCCTAATGTATATATTTTAATTTAAAGCCAAAGTGTAATTGACGAATCTGTTGCAGTTGTAAAACTGGGTTCATGGTCACCATTTCTAAGAAAAGGGTCCAGAGGGAGTGCGCTCCAACTACAGATATTTCACAATTCTCAGCGTCCAAGGTAAAGCCAGTGACAGAGTGCTGGAAAGGAGGCTGCTTCCGGTCAGGGTCGTGAAACAATGGACCAGCTCTTTTCTCTCTCACAGATATTTTGAGGGGTTATAGGATTATCCTTCTCCAGTCTACCTCTGCTTTGTAGACTTTTGTTGTGCAGTCTATTCTTAGTCTTAAGCCTCACCTTACCATATTAATAAAAAGTCTGCCGTACTTGGCCCTTCCCCTCTCCAATAATTATATATACGGAGTGGTAGCTCTTGTAATCTCTCATTTACTTGATACAGCTGTCGTGGCTGTGACGGTTCCACCTGAAGACGGAAGCTTGTGTTGCCTCCGAAACGTCGTGATTTTTATTTTTATTTTATTTTACTTTTATTAATTTAAATGTTTTACCTACGTGACTTTACCGAAAAAACCTAAGAATTTGGTGGAAGGCATATGACCGTGTTCAACGGAATGTCTTGTGGGAGGTGCTGCGGGAGGATGATGCACCGGTGCCGCTTTTGTGTGTGCTCTCCTGTCCCTCTATAACTGGAGCGAGAGCTGTGTCCGTATTATTGGTGTTAAATCAAAGTCGTTCACTGTGGGTGTTGGACTCGGCCGTGGGTGCGTCTCGTCTCCACTCCTGTTTGTGATGTTCATGGACAGGATATCAAGTCGCAGCCGAGGTAGGGAGAGTATCCAGTACGAGGGCATGGAGGTGGCGTCGCAGCTTTTGAAGATGTCGTCCTCTTTGCCTCGTCAGTCTGTCATCTCCAGCGCGCACTTTAGCGGTTTGACGCCGAGTGTGAAGCGGCTGGGATGAGAATCAGCACCTCCAAATCTGAGGTCATGGTTCCCTCCCGGGAGATGGTGGAGTGTGCTCTCCAAGTGAGGGGGGAACAGCTGCCCTCAATGGAAGAGTTTAAGTACCTCGGGGTCTCTTTCACGAGTGATGGTAATTGGGAGCGGGAGATCTTGCCAGCGGATCGGTGTGGCGTCACGTCCCACCGGGCAAAGACCCCGGGAACGGCCCAGGACACGCTGCTGGCGGGACGACGTCGCTCGGCTGGCCTGGGAACGCCTGGGAATTCCCCAGGAAAAGCTAGAGTCTGTGTATAGTAGTCCAGTGTATAGTAGTGTATAGTGAAGTAGTGTATAGTAGTGTATACTGTAGTGTATAGCAGTGTAAAGTATAGTGTAGTGTATAGTAGTGTATAGTGTAGTGTAAAGTGTAGTGTATAGTGTAGTGTATAGTGTAGTGTATAGTAGTGTAGTGTATATTGTAGTGTATAGTGTAGTGTATAGTAATGTAGTGTATAGTGTAGTGTATAGTAGTGTATAATGTCGTGTATAGTCGTATATAGTATAGTGTATTGTAGTGTAGTGTATAGTAGTGTAGTGTATAGTGCAGTGTATAGTAGTGTATAATGTCGTGTATAGTAGTGTATACTGTCGTGTATAGTAGTGTATAGTATAATGTGTAGTAGTGTAGTGTATAGTAGTGTATAGTGTAGTGTATAGTAGTGTATACTGTAGTGTATAGCAGTGTAAAGTATAGTGTAGTGTATAGTAGTGTATAGTGTAGTGTAAAGTGTAGTGTATAGTGTAGTTTATAGTGTAGTGTATAGTAGTGTAGTGTATATTGTAGTGTATAGTGTAGTGTATAGTAGTGTAGTGTATAGTGTAGTGTATAGTAGTGTATAATGTCGTGTATAGTCGTATATAGTATAGTGTATTGTAGTGTAGTGTATAGTAGTGTAGTGTATAGTGCAGTGTATAGTAGTGTATAATGTCGTTTATAGTCGTATATAGTATAGTGTATTGTAGTGTAGTGTATAGTAGTGCATAATGTCGTGTATAGTAGTGTATAGTATAGTGTGTAGTAGTGTAGTGTATAGTAGTGTATAGTGTAGTGTATAGTAGTGTAGTTTAGAGTGTATAGTTATGTAGTGTTGGAGTCCGTCGCCAGGGAAAGGGAGGTCTGGACCGCCCTACTCAACACGCTGCCGCTGCGACCCTCACCAGGATAAAGTGGATTGAGAAACGGACGAAAGAATAAACTATGGAAAAAATGAAAAGGTGAAACTCTGCAACTGCTTGTTCATACCACTGCAGGTAGAAGGTCCTACACCAAAGGGAGCTCGAGAAGTCCCCTTTGGAAGATATTTTGGCCTACTTATTCAAACTAGCCAGACATCTTAGAGTAAGTGGGAATACCCACACTTTACCCCACCACTTACAAGCTGGTGATCGACTACCGGTAACTGTGGGGTGCCCATTTATACTGCTTGCGTGCACCGGTGGGGTAGGGGAGTGATGATGAGGAGGTGGTTAGAAAACTTCCACATTATTTCAATGGACATGCGTGGAGATCGAATCTGCGATCGCTGCAATGCACGTTCAGTGTGCTCACCATTATGCCATAGCAGCATCGCTCATGGCATACACACATTATGTAATTTACATTTTAGATATATCATGCAAATGTGTAAAACATACATTCAATGCATGACATGAAGAGACATTGTTAGGCAAACTCCTAATTGCTGTTGAGATAAGATGCTACATAATCCTATTTTGCAGTGTTATTTACTCTTTACTTTTGCAGTGTACACTCAGAGACTTAAATTTCGATTTAAAGCTTTTGTGACTGCAGGGATTCATGTTCTTGGTTCTTTCGGTAAAGTCACGTAGAATGGAAATAATAAATTAATAATAAATCAACATCATAAAATAATTCTCACGACGTTTCGGCCACAACGCAAGCAGCCGTCCTCAGGTGAAGAACAGGCTATTTTATTATTTTGTCAAGGCGCTCTTCCCCCTCTAACCCAGCTTAAATAGACGCTCCAAGCCTGGTGGTGTTTCATTCAGACGCTGTCTTCCCGACAAACCTGTTCTTCACCTGAGGACGGCTGCTTGCGTTGTGGCCGAAACGTCGTGAGATTTATTTTATTATGTTTTATTTTTATTATTTTATTATTTCCATTCTACGTGACTTTACCGAAAGAACCAAGAATATTCAGAGACTTCTGCAAAAAATGCGTAGCTGGGCTCACAGACGCACGCACATTCACTTCATTAACAAGACATAGCCACGTTGACTGAAAGATTTGTCACAGATAAATTATAGAGGATGTTGTGGGTCTTGTAATTCTATCCAACATTTTGTCCAAAAGGGGCTGATTCATGATCACACACGAGTCGATACCAAAATTGCTGCTTTTGCCCTTTTGACATGAAAGCATTTAAATAATGTAAGTGGCAATTTCATAAAGAATTTGAGGTACTTGTGACATAAACCCGTCGACTTGTGTGGCATTCCGTTCAATGTTTGGAGTTTGTGAAACAAATGTTTTCCTTTCTCTGACACAAAATTGACAAATGCACATTTGTAAATATTCTCCCCCAGAAAAAAAATATTTATTTAGCACAGCAGCAGATAAATGAGAACTAATATTTAATTTAACAAAACAATTTAACAATCAAAATATATAATCCCGCCTGTAAGTAATACCATTAACGGTACGTGTCAATTTTCACGAAGCAAAAAACAAAGCGTAGACATTTTAATTTAAAAGTCTTAATTTCCTGGGTTCAATTTTCTGAAAATCGCCCTGGAGCACTAAAAAAAGAAAAGTAAGTTGAAAGAAATCACGAGGCACAAGTAAATCTGCTTGGCCTATGTGTTCACCAGGTCCCCGACTAAATTAGTTTATTGAGCCAGATTCATCAGCCGGAATAGTGACAGCTAATAAAATAAGAGAAATAAAGCTTCGCTAGCGATTCTAGATCAGGTCCGTGTGGCCTGGCCAAATCAGCCAAACTTGCTGATTGTTTATTATGGAAGAAATCAGTTTAGTCTTTTGGAGAAAAGAAAAAACACGCTTTTCAACTCCAATTAGGGTTTTTATTTGTAAGACGTCACTTCATATTATATTGAAGATTTATTATGATTACGGTACTCACAATAATGTCACCTTGTCTTCAAAAGGACGTGGTGTTTAGAAATGTTATTGTCTTCTTTCCTATGCTACAAATGGGATTTTTTACTATGACTTCTTCATTCATCGAAGAATAAATCAAGTACAGCTCTCCGATGTGTTTTCGGGATGTACCACGTGTTGTCTGGCATGAAACATCGGACAATCGTGCCGAGCAACGTGCAGTGCCTCGCAGAGCGATACATCGTGATGGTGAAAGCCGACGCTGTAGAAATTATTGCGTGTACATTAGGACGGGAAACCATTGCTCCTAATGGGGTTGCCTTGTGACGTTGTATTAGTTAAAATCTATATACACCCATACAGGATATGTAATTCGCGTTGGTTATTAAGAATGTTGTATAAGATACAAGTGTGAACGCAGCTTTGTTTTAGTACATTGACTTAACAGTCAACACAACCATACTACATTCTTAATAAACGTGTAGTATGATGGCGTTTACTATTAGTTATGACTATGCTTAAAGAAGCATATAACATTATTATTCCTAAGCTGATGTGTTTATATATATCTCCAGTTGCAACACAATGTAATCAGAATAACTCGTAATATGTTACTGGAGGATGAGTAACTACACACATGCATAATGGGTGAACCATGCAATGGTTCAATAAGGTGAGGTCGATTCCGAAGCACGCGATACGTGCATCGAATCACCTGTGAAAAAAGTCAATGTTTTCATATAATAATTCATATGCAGTGTACATTGTATGTAAATGGCCTCACTCCTTCCCTGCAACCAATGTTAAGACAATTATTTATTTTTAATGTAAATTGCGACCCTTAATAGCAGTAATTCAGTGAATGGCTGATGGGGGTGATGCAAAGTGTTCCATTGTTTTAATGTTAATTGGCAACCTTACAGCGAGGCACATCGGCCTAATGGACAGACATATTTGTATTCGATGAGCAAAAATAATGATATCTTACTCATTGGCTATGAAATTTAATTTGTACCTGCTGTGTGGTTTTGACTGGACTTGGAATAAGCCCTGGAATAGTATTCCAGCCGGTTTTGACGATGAACCACTGGTTGGGTGGCCAACATCACTCCCGACCGCCTCTCTCTCCCACTGCTGACATTTACACACTGCGCCAAGAGCGCATTTAAGGCTGCATTGGCCTAGAGGAGACCCAGGACCGTTCAGACATCCGTCACCGATGTTGGCCGTGAGCAGGAACCGAACCCGGGTCGCCAAGTATTGTAGCGCAGCGCGCTAACCCACTGCGCTACTGCTCCCCAGAGACATATACACATGCATATTTCACATCCCTGCAATCATTCAGCCATGTAATCATGCGTAAGCTTTCACCACCCACTAGATTTAATGTACAGGTCAAGGACTCCAGTACCTTTATTCCCATAGGGTCAGTCCATAACTCAGATAATTCATTGCTCAATCAGGTGAGAACCTACTGAGACTAAAAGTCTCGTTGTCAAGGGGCGGACCTGTCAAGTTGCAATGGCAAGCACAGGAACAAGAGCAATTGCACAAGCATGGCACATGCAAATGTGAAGCTAAATGCCAATAATATAAACCGAACAATTAACACTGAAAACAATTATGAACAAAGGCAAATGAGAACAGGATGTTGACGAAATGAAGTGGGGGCAACAGTGAAATGAAATCGCTCTCACAATCTCCAAACACGGAGTCCAGAGTTCGAGAGGCTCGCAATCGGACGGCTTAGAATCAGAATCTTTATTTTCTTTTTATCCTGGAGAAATCCGATGAGCTATGAAGCTTTTTTTTTTACAGATGTCCAGTAGGTGCGGGTTAGAAAGTTACAACAACGATACAAAAAAAAACAACAGGAGCACAAAGTATAGGAATGGTAAGCAAATACATTTGAATAAATACACGTGTTTTTTTTATCTAACCAGTGAGGCCCACTGAGATATTAGTTTTTTTTCAGAAGCAACCTCAACACAAATGATAGCTCGACGAAGTGGCTCGCCACGTGGGAATGTTAAGCCGCCAAATCCTGGTTGGGGGTTCACTCAGTCCATTATCCCTGCAAGTCAATAAAATGTGTTCCACTTTTTTTGAGGGGGGGTGGGGGGGTAGTGGCGGGAGTCAACAGTCTTGTACTTTGGATTGACAATTCTCCCACCATAAGATTGTGTAATTTCAATAAATGGCTCAGAGCCGTGAATCGGTGATGGTCACCGGTTCAGTGCTCAATGCATGTTGCTCATCACTCCAACTTTGATTTCACCGCAAGAGATCGTGCTTGGGGAGCGAGGGGCGCGATGGATTGAGAATGCGTTTTTTGATGATGAAACGCTTTGTGCCAGAATATTTGGTGGTCAAGTGTTGGGATATACAGAGAAGGTTGAAACTGTTTCTAACGTTTGACGCACGTTTGCATGTATGGGTAAATCTCATTCTCATGCACCGTGCGTAGCCAAACGTGCTTATGGGAGGTGTGGAGGACGCACATACAAACTAAGCACAAAAATCAGTTCCGAAGAAATTCGTTTTCAATCTAAATTTAAAAGGGCATAGCTTCAGTAGCTTCCTGACATCGGAAGAGCATTCCAGATGACCGCAGAAGCACATCTGAAAGCGCGCGATGCGGTGACTGTCTTTGTTTGACGGTTAGCCGACAGCCGCTGCGAGGATGACCGGAGTTCGGGTGATGGTTTATGCTCCTTGACGACATCAGCAAAGGGGCCGTCCATAAATGACGTCACGCACCTAGGGGGGGGGGGGTCAGACATTTGTGACGATGTGTGACGAGCGGGGGTTTTGCGAAATGTGACGTCACATCAAAATGCGCAACTTTAAACAAATATAGACAACACGTTCTACTTAATTAAATCGACTTTTGATAAATGTTTTCTCCTACAACATCAGAGTGCAGCGGCACATTAAATACGCACGACAAAGACAATAGTTAAAGCGATTTGAAGCATGTTTTTTTTTGGGGGGGGGGGCAGAGCTTTGTGTCGTCATATTTGAGAGGGGGTCTGACTTTTTGTGACGCCGTGTGACGAGGGGGGGGGGGGTGTAAAAAATCGTCCAAAATCGCGTGACGTCATTTATGGACGGCCCCAAAGGTATTGCGGTTTATTTGTGTCAGTTTGACGTTTAATACGGCCGCACCGTAATGAGGGGGGTGACCGTGCGCGCGCGAGTTGTTGTTAGCGATGCGCAAATGTGCGCGGTGTTTTCTGCCTTTAGTATGTACACAAAGTTACATGTCAGTGGGTGCCCTCCAGCTGCCGATGAACTCTGGGTCACTGCCTGGCAAAGTGAGTGGCTTCAGTGTTCTCCAGCTCTGATATAGACGTTAAATAAAACAGAGGGTGAGAGAGAGAGAAAAAGAAAAATTGCGTGTGAAGTAATTTCAATACTCGTAAAATATATATAGTACATCTGTGATTGTGTGATTCACGGAGCAGCATGTGTAGCCCCACAGGCTATCTGGGAGAGTAACCGTCAAATAAGCGAGATGAATTCATATTGGTTAAAATTCAGAGGGTGCACGGCCACCGTTGATTCGTATCGCTCGCAGGAGGGGGGCCCACAATAAGGCTGGCTCGATGCACGGTTTGCTTGGCCATTCCCCCGTGCCGAGCCAAGCCGAGTCGCCTAACAATGGGGAAATTGTGCACGCCACTGCTCCTCGCGCTAAGAGGAAGGCGGGGGAGGAATGCACGGTGCGTCGCTGTGCACACCGACTCTCTCATCCTCGCTGGGACGCCGTTGCAATCGCTCTCGATGCATTGCGCACGCGATGCACACTCGCTTAGACCGCCGTGGGCCAATCTGCGGATGACGCGTAGGTGGACGAGGGAGACGCAGGGACATGCCTCGGTGAAACCGGGATGTCGTCGCAACAACAACAACAAACAAACAAAAGTACGCAAAATGTTGAACAGTTTGGTTTACCACTTCGTATCGCTCCATTCACCAGGTACTGACGGAGGCTGTGAGACTCGGGGGTGAATAATGTTGAGTTATCCTCGATGTTTGTGTTTGTTGTTGTATCCTCTCCCCTACCCGCTGCGTGGATTTAAAGCGCACCGCAGGGAGCGTTCGCGCTGCCGGTGGCCGTGGGGGTTTCGCGTTTGCGAGATTCCAAGAGCGGCGCACGGGTTTATTGAAATGTGCGAAGAGGGGTAGCGCGCAGATTGCTTGCGCGCCCTCGCCATCTCCTACTCCCTGCAACCGGCTTCAGTGCAACGCGGCGGGGAGAGATTGCAAGGCTGGGTTGTTGAGTGGGAGGGGTTTGCGAGGAGAGTTAAATAATACTAATGTATAAGGTTGTTCCCGCTGGCATGCAGCAATATCGGAGCGCCAACAAAACGAACGCGCGCTCTTGCGACGAAGGGGAAGACGACTCCACGAGTACACACAAACGGCTTCCGTGCCCAACACGCGAATAATAATAATATATAGTTCAGTATAATATATTGCAATATATAAATCAACAAACATAAACATCGGCCGTTTCGAACCGTAAGTTACGAGACACGGTCTGGTAAAACAATAGCCTTGCAATTATTAACCACGTGCCAGCAATAGCAATGTTTGGAAGATGTAACTCAGCCAGCACAATCAAATAGTAAATCTCGAGACGCAAAAAAAAACCCTGCTGCCTCCATCCACCGCTGCTGGGACCGCCGTCACGAGCTGCCGAGGGGGTGGGGTCTCGTGGTCTCTGTGTGCGCTGCCTCTGCTACTGCTGCTGCATCTGCGTCCGCTTTAAGGACTCGACTCGCGTGGACTCCAGAAGGTGGACACCTCCCCACCCCCCCCGAAACGCGCTCTTCCGCGATACAACATCCCCCCAACCTCCACCCCCACCCCACCTCCCTGCACTCCCTCAACTCATCCCCCCCTTCCCCCCCCACAACCGACCTCCTTTTCCCGACAGCTCCAATCGGAGCAGCCCTCGGGAGCAGCGAACGGGCGCCCCTTTTACGCAAGCCTGAGCTACGACGATGACGATGGTGGTGGTGGTGGCAGCATCAGCAGCAGCAGCTCTTGGTGTTGCGCCGGGCAGCGAGCTCCGAGTCCCGCAGCGCTCGCAGCGGCGTCTCTGCGCTCGTGTCCTGGAGGGTCCGGAGCTTGTGGAGCAGCGTCCATCGTTCGTTTTGACGCCGCGGGGGGTGAGCGACGAGGTCCATCGCCTCCGACCGGAGGGCTCTGGTGTCGGGGTGCGGGTTGGCTGGGCGTGAGGAAGGAGGGGTGTGTGGAGAGAGTGGGGGTGGGTTGAGAGGATTTGGGGGGGGGGCGGGGAGGGGGCTGTCCGAGAAGAGTGCGGGAGCCGGAGAAAGAGGAACGAGCGAGGAGCCAACCAGACCAACGAAAGAGGAGGGGAGGGGTGGTGGACTGTGGTGGGATTTTTGTTGTGGTTTTTTTTCTTCCCTTCTCTCTCTCTTTGCTGCCGAGCCCTGCTCTTGTAATTACTCATTCAAGCGCCAGCGTCCCAGACTCCTCACTAAATGGGCTGTTTTACATTCTAGCCTCGGCCACGAAGACGGTAAGTAGACAATTATAGCTGTCACTGTAATTCGATTAGCGTTCCCCGGCTAGAAACGTGTAGGGAACGTGACCCGTGCACCCAGGGCGTGCGTCTGCGGGAACCCAACACGTACACACATCGCATTTTTTTTGCTCGACATATCCACGCTATTCTCTGTTTAAAGCCACACCGTGTTTACTTTCGGCGTGTCGTTTTTTTGTTGTTGTCGATGGAATCAAAAAAATCGCAGTGCAGCGACTTTCGTTGCAGGGGGGGGGGGGTATGTAATCACTTTAAGCTTAGCCCATAATTATGTCCACTACGGGATAGACGTGTTAAACTGACGGGTGTGTAGCCGATGGAGAGGCGATATAAGTGCGTAATACTCACGGATGACAGAAATGAACACGTTGTGTCGCGCGGATCAAGACAATGATCGCTAAATGCTTACTGCGCAGTAAGTCGTTTACGGATCGAATCTTCGCTGCATGTGAGCTCACAATGCAACCGTTACACTTAACCAATCTCCGCCGATTGCTTTGAAACGTTCATCATTTAGCAGCCGCGCTTCCTGCGATTACTAATTCATCGTTGGGTGTAGAGGGGGGGGGGCATTCGTATGCTCATTTCCAGAATTAAAAGGTCGATGCTAATTTTCCGTAGCCGCGGTCTGTTTTTGGGTGTTTGGAGAGATAACGCTAGCGCGTGTCAGACGCGATTGGAAACCACACAAACCCGGCACTAAATGCGAGGCATTATTCCGAGTGTAGGCGAGATACAAGCTGGGCACCAAGGCGCTCTCTGCCTCAAGGAGGGGGGGGACTCGTTGCCATTGGGTGCCTCGGCGCGCACAATGGAAAGGGCCCACGGCCCTCGCATAGAAAGTGGGGGGGGGAAGGAACATTCATAAAAGGCTGCGTCAAGAAAAAAAATTCAAGCCGCGCGCATTCCTGCCGGAGAGTAATCGTGGCCCAGTGGCATGCATCTCACAAGCCGACGCGTGTTTTTGCGTGGTTCTGAAACCGACCTGTGTTATTCGACTTGATTTTGTTTGTTGTTGTTGTTGTTGTTGTTTAAACGGTGCTAATCTTTAGTTGGAGTGCAAATTGCAATTGCGTTTGCTCCGAACTTTCGTCAGTGCTGAACGCGGCGCGAGAGTTACCGCAGTGAGGCCAAGCCAGAGACGGCGCAATGGGATGGGAGGGGGCGACTTTTAATCGGAGATAAATAAACAAACAAAAAGCTTTAAACGGACCAGCAACTCGTGCAATAATATTATGATTGTTATAAGTCATTGTCGCGGGTGACATTTTTCGATCTGGTTTTTTCGTGTCCCATCGATCGATTCGACATGCCGTATTGAAGTCATAGATGCCACACACGAAGAGGAGATGATTTCGGCTTTTAGCCAGCGCTGCGTGGAGGTTACAGGAACGGGCTACTCCATACACATCCTCGCACGTTATCACCTACCTCCAGAGAGAGAGAGAGAAGCAAGCGTCATCTCCCTTTAGCAATGAGATTTTACAGTCGAAGCTAAGCCTGCCAAGATACAGTTCACCGGCCCCAGGGTGTCTGTATACGAACGCGCGCCTCTCTATACGGTTCCAAATTGGCGAGCCCTTTTTGGGCTATGCGGTTCAGCATCACTGAGAGCCAGGACATTGCTGGCAAATCGTGAATGCTATTTTGTTAGTGCAAATTAAAACGCGCACGTAAACACACAAAAAAAAAACAAGTGCACGCACAAAAACGCGGTGGGCAATTGGAGAAAGTTAATCGGTCGCCCGCGTTCAAAACCAATTTGAGAGATGTTACTGCGAAATTATATTTCGAAACAAAAAAAACTCACAAAAATGCAGCACGCGGCTATATATTTGGCGAGTGCAACTTACGTAACGGGGTAGAGTCCGGCAGAGCATGGTAATGATTGCGTCCGATATTTACGTGGGGCGTCCCATTAATACAACGCTATTTTCGTTGCGTAAACCCGTAATGTGTTTCGTGATGCAGTCGCAGCGGCACCAGACCGTTTTATAGTTAAAAAAAAAAAATCCTTTACCATCTCCTCCTCCTCCTGCAACTCCTCCGCAAACAGGCGCACGCACGCACAAAAAAAAATTCAACAAAAAAAATATTCAACAAAAAAAAAGCCACGCGAACGTTGCCGTAATCGTCCGTTCCCGACGATTGCCACGAGGTGGAGCCATTTGATCAAAATCCGTTCGGCTTTCGACTTCGCTTTCCGAGTGCAGAGAGAGCGCACGAGACGCGGCGGAGGAGGGGGGGTGGGCAAGGAAGAGGGAGAGGAGGTGTGGGGAGGCTCGTAACGCGAAGGGAGCGCAGATTCTCCACTTTTAGACAGCGCCGATTATCATCGCGGTCGCGCGCCGCCTGTTCAACTGCGCGTGCATCGCGCACGCGTCCGGGCTCACCCTCGCTCGGGGAGAGACGAAGGCGACCGGGGAACAGAGGGAGGAGGGGGGGTAGGAGGTGGTTGGGGGGTAAAAAAAATTAAGGGACTTTAATGCCGCGCTACGGTGGGGGGTGTTTTTTTGTGTGTGTCCTCTTCCTTTGCTCTGCTCCCATCGTGGCATTTATTTTGTCTCAATTCGATTCGCAGCTTGCGCGCCCGCGAAGCTGTCTCGTCGTTGGTTGGCGTGTTCGTTGCGATTTAACTGCACGTCGTAGTGACGACGACAATGATGATGATGATGATGCGTAAACATGCGTAAAAAAAATGAATTTGAGCCCCGTAAGCTGTTAACCCCGGCGCGTTAGATAAATTAACGGGGCGATGGACACAAGCAAAGGTTTTGCGCACAAAAGTAGAAATAACGCATTAATCACGCGCGAAACATAACGCGATTAACGGATGAGACGAGCTTGAGCCGAGCAGTAGCGGGCTAGTCGGATAAAGTGCAGCAGTCGGGAGCCTGAATCGTTCCCGTGGTGGCTTCCTTGTTCTTGTTTTTACGCACGCGGCTCCCGCTCGTTCCGCGCTGCGCTGCATGGCAATAATGCCCCGGCGGGCGGGTCCGTCCCGTCCGCTCGAGACGGCACCACCGCCACCACCGCCACCACAGTTCATCTCTCGCTTACAGCAGAAGGAGGAGCCGGGTGTGATCGGCTAGCACCGGCAGCGGCGCGGGAGTGCGAGTTTCCACCGTGGCATCATCGACTGCGCGACCCTCCTCCTCCCCCCCAGCCCACCGCGACTCCTCCGCCGCCACTGCCACCGCTGGCGTCTCAGCAGCACCCTGCGTGGCCCCGCGGCGGAGGACGATGCCGTCCCCTCGAGTGCTCCGCTTGCTTCTCGCCGCCTGCGTGTCGTGCCGCCTCGTGTGCCTGGCCGCGGGACTCTGCGGCGCCGAGACGCGAGCCGAGGGGGTCTTCATGGGGCGCTTCGCGTTCGGTGGAGCGCAAGAAGCGCCGCGCAACGCGTCCGCGTGCTGCAGCAGGCTGGTGGTGAACCCGGACCCCGGGAGACACGTGCTGCTGCTCAGGTTTACCAAAGGGAACGGATCCTGCGCGGAATACAAGCTCGGGGCGCACGCGTACGACGCTCGAGGCACCCCCGTGGTGGAGGAGGAGGTGGAGGAGACGGAAGACGCGTTCTTGGATGTGTGCGACTCGAGCGGACGCGTAACTTTCATGCAGAGCGACAGAAAGTACGTGAAGCTGCAGTGTACTCGCGAGGAGGCGCGGGGCAATCGGCCGTCGCTCCCCGGAGCCCTCTCGACGTCGCCATCGTCACCATCGTCGCCATCGAACAACTGGATTTCGGTGGATTACATCGTGATGGATAAAAGCGGGGCGAACGCCGACGCTTGCCGTCTCTTCTGCGACTGGCTCGAGAGATGCTGGTGTACCGAGAACCCCAGGGGTCATTGCACGGTGGCCAAGTCTCCCTGCTCTTGCCTTGCCCCTCGATCGGACGAGGAGGACATTGGCCTCGACTCTCGGCCCTGCAACGGGAGGAACGATGGGGCCGGCTCCAGGCACCTGCTCTTCGTGGCGCACGACTGCGATAAGACTTCGTCGTCATTATCAGGTGGGGCTGCTTATGAGATGCTGTAATAGAATTCAGATAGTATCTTTCCCAGGGGATTTGCTCGGGAGTTTTAGATAAACGATTTACCAGGGGTAGACTGTTCGAAAAAAAGAGAGATGCGCTTGATATATGAGAGGTTTGTCATTGCGTCCACGTTGCGCGATTCTAAACATTACATCTTATCAAAGACCCAAGGTGGGAGACTCGGGTCAGCGCGTTGCTGTGCAATAACCGTAGCTAGACACGTGTGTGTGTGTGTTTCAGCTAAGTTATTAAAAACAAAATATCATTGGCACGCTGATAAGAGAGGGGAGGGAATCGTAAATCTGCGAGTCTGGCTTTCGGTTCACGCACAGACGCCTAATGGCAATAATTGACGCGCACGATTCAGTGAAATTCCAAATTGAGATGCAAATGAGGGGAGGAATATTTTATAGAAATGACCATCCGAATCTAACCGCATCCAAAATCTGGCATTTGTATTACGTGTTTTATTGTGTCGTGGGTATTGTGCACAGTAATCGGGTTTTATAAAAATAAAAGTACATGCAAATATACGTTCCACTAAAAGAACATTCTTATAAAATTTGTAAGCATTTGTGCTAAAGCAATTTTTTTTTTGATCGCTTTGATCCAACACTGCAGGGCTATGCGAAATTTCCACCCCTGACATGTCTTAAAAGTGTGTAATTATGCAGTGCCCGGCTATGGTGTCATGTGATGCTTCTGTATATCCCACGGAAATCTAAATTGTACTTTATTTGAAAGTGGCTGTCCTCTCATGGATAAGTGTCCAGTAAATGAAGTGGATCGGTGATCTCTCACCCTTCTATTACTCAGAGGCTGCACATCATGAATATTTTAATAATATTGGGGGTGGTTTAAGTGACATTTCACCATGAATCTGCTGCCAAATTTGTTTGTGCAGCAATAACATCCATCAGTTATAAATATATAACATGTTGAAGTGCCAGTGAGTAAAAGACGTTTCCACGTGTAAAGCAGATTGTTTCGAACAACAAATGATGCATTGCATCACTTAAGCATTGAGTGCAGGGTACGGATAAACATGCAGTCACTGCAATTATAGTGTTGGAACTGCAGTCATATTATCAAGCAGCATGTGGCAATCGGAATGATCTTATGATTTGTGGCATATGTTATAGACTCTGGTACATCGTCTCTTAAAACTTTTTTTTTAATAGCCATGACCGTAATGAATGGGCCCGCATTGCACGCTTGTGACGACGGTGCCATTCAAAGAGCCGGCGTGCTCAATGGCAATTTGAACAGAGCCGCATTTTTTCACGGTTCATTCTTGGTCATGCAAAAATGCACACTGGCTCTCTGTACATAATCTAACTGGCAGTCAGGTAATGCACCGAATGGAGCCTTAATTAGAACACGCGTTTGGGTTGTGTAATTACGCAGTCTCTACAAGGCATCGTTACAGAGAGGGAAATAACTGCGTTTGTCTTGGCAGGAGGAGGTAGTTGGCAGTACAGTATATTGCACAATTTCTGCCCAACAGTGCCTCCCTTTGGGCTGTGATAACTGCTTGGATTTGTTATAATTGATTACGGACTTACCTCCATCTTCACCGACGTTTACGGGAGAAAAGTGTTGGAAATAATTGGCATTAGGTGCGAGGGAAGTGATTGCTCTTAGTGTGTTTTTAATATAAGCACACGCGGCTTAGGTGAGGAAACTAAATTGCATGGTACGTTTGCTTGCTATGAGAGGCTCCCAATGTCGTTTAATGATGGGAATTTTTGTACTTGAAAAGTAATCATTCATTTTCTTGCATGGCATGCTGTTGCAGCTTGCCAGTTTATTATTGAAATGAATTCTTACCTCAATAACAGGGCAATAAATTTTCATTTGGAGTACATTGCCATGTTCTGTCAGTATATAAAGCATGCAAGCATTCACTTAAAATTGTACATGAATTATATATAGCTTACGCATTGTCAATTTTTTTTGGGCACAATGTGGCTTGTGGGAATTTTTTTTGGTCAAAGCAAATTCTCAATAATTCGGTATCATAAAATCGCATCATGTAAAAAGGCACATGTGCCCTTACAGTATTTAAAACACACACTAAAAACACACCTGTTACATAAAAAATAGTATTACCATTGCAGTTAGATATAATACATAACACATGGTTTTCTAACATGGGTATACCTGTTAATGGAACACCACACATCTCATCTCACAGTACGGACAATTCATGAGCACCGCAAGTCAATTGGTTTGCTGAGGTTCTTTCTCTAGGGACCCTTAGCTTTCTGCGGAGCCAATGCCACCATCGTCATCACCATCACCAGCAGTGCGCCGTGTGTTCCGATTGCAGTGCCGTGGTCTTCGTGGGGCAGCTGCTCGGAGCCGTGCGGCGGTGGGCTGCAGATGCGGAGCCGGGCATGCAGTGGGCCGTGCCAATGGGAGAATGTGTGGGAGCGTGGGCGGACCTGTAGTGGATTAAGCGAGGAGTGGCGAGAGTGCAATCGCCACAGTTGTGACAGTAAGTAGCTTTGAGCGTGACGCGGTAATCCTCTCCTCCTGGAGGCGCAGCTTATCAGCTCATTCGCCGTCAGGTCAGCTGCCTCCCGGCGCTTTGTGCCGTTAACCACATTTTTTTTTGTTGGATTCACGGTTACAAAATCAAGGCCAGCGCGCTCGTGCAAATGTTCACATGAGTGGCAAATACGTGCCATCTAATTTCTGTCTCGTATCTCATGAGGTTATCTCGTGAAAGGCCCGCTGAAATTGTGGGTCAGACCCCAGTAATGAAAAATCAGCGAAAGCAAATTGGTGAAAAATCAACGGTTTAATTTTGGTCGTGATTTTTTTTTTGTAATTTTAAAAATTGACAATAGTCTATCTCCAACAATGACAAAATATTACGAAAGAAAATGTGTTTTTTGTTGGCTTTCGACAAAATGTGTTTTTGTATTGTACTAATTATTCTAAATGAATGGGAAGACAAATTACAGTAATTAATACCATTTAACGATTAGCCACTTAGGTGACACATCCACACACAGGAAAATTAGTCTGACATATAAATCTGAATTTAAACCATATTAATTCTAAATTTCAAGTTTATTTTTCACACTTAATCCAATTAAGTTCGAATTAAAATGTAATTTTTATACAAAAATTATCTAGTATGTATATATATACACGTGCACTGCTTCCTCACTAATTGTCCCTTCACAAGACTGGCGTTTTTTTTCCAAGTTCGCCTATTTTCCATTTCAGGCCGATGGGAATCGGGCTACACTGCACATCACACTCACTCACTGCGATCTGGCATCAAAGACACAGACGGCAGCTGGGATCAAATTCCTGCAATGGGATCACGATCAGGTAACTCGTCCTTCTGCAGTCGGTCACGCCTGATGCTGACAACCAATTGTATTTCACCACACCTTTCGTGATATGTTGTTTCTCACACATAGCTTGATAATCTCGATAATTACCTTAATTATTACAGTTGAATAGAGACCGCATCAGAAATGAAACCTAAAACTCACATTTGTAAATAAAGGCCACTTCAAAATATTGGTTTTCAACCACAGGTCTGTGGGTCGATATGGGGGTTTTGTGAACCACTCCAGCATGATCCACAGGGGGTCCTCAGCCACAAAGGAGTTCACAACTCAAAATGTGCAAAACCTCCAGCGCTGGCCCACCGCAGTGCACCTTTCTGCCTTCACAAATATTCTGATACTGATTGGTGAAGGCTGCGCTGTGGGACAACGTGGCAGGTCTTGATATTGGGAGATCTTGAGAAGGTCGGCGCATCGTGTGATTGAGACACGGTGACATTTATCAATACGCTTTATCCCTCTCGATGGGCTTTACGGTTGCACCGCGTGATGTTGGACATTTTGCTGCGCATGCTGGGAGCACCAGGGAGCGATATAGCACAACCGCAAACACCTACGCAGTTATATATATCTCGTTTTAATCTTTTAAATATTGTTTGCTGAGCTTGGAAATTGAGTGCAGCTGCATTTGGCTCCGTGCATGGAGCCAAACATTGGACACCGTCCCGAACAACGCGCGGTTCAACCGGATTAAACAAAACAAAACCGCATCGGAGGGCTACGCAGCACAACCGCGAAAATCTACGCGGTAGTGTACATCGATCATCTGGTTATGTCATGTTGAATTTTTTAACGACCCTCAAATATAGTTGGCTGAACTTACACATTGAGAGTTGCCGCCGCTGCTGCTGCTTCTGCTGCTGCAGAGGGTAGTGGTTGCCATGGTGGGGTTTGTTGGGTGCTGATGGGAGCAGAGCCCCCAGCACCCTCCCCCGGGAGGGAGCTGGAGATGTGGGCCAAGCGGGGCCTCCGCTCCGTGTCGCGTGACCACGGCCGCCAGGCGCGTTCTCTCTCTGCGCCCGTGCCTCTCTCGCGACGTGTCAGAATCATCGATCTTTACTGAGGCTGGAGGTATCCGATGGCCTGTGAGGCTCTTTTTTCACCGATGGCCAGTAGGTGGGCACGGCAGGTCAGAACGTTACAACAAACAATGCAAAAACACGACGAGGAGTGCAAAGGGCAGGGAAGGTGCCGGCCGCCGCAGTGGGTCCTGGAGCCAGCTACGCGGCTGCGATGCCGCCTCGCTGTGCACAGGTGAAGCTGCAGATTGAACGAAGTGTCTTTTGTTTGTTTTGTCATTCAGCTCGTGTTGCAACAAGGTGGCGGGAAAACGAACCGTCCTTCAACTTCCCACGTGACCCAACATTCATTGAGTCGCTCTGTTTACATGGTTGAAAGGAATGGGGTAAAGGTGCAGCCCTGCAATTGCCTGCTTGTGTTACTGCTGGTGGCAAATCCTCCACTCGAGGAGGTCCTAGAGAGCCCCACTAGAGGATAGTTTGGTCTATGATTCCATTACACGCATTTCCCCCCCCCCACCACCATATGCCACCTGCGAACAGACTAACTGTTGTGTACCTATTTATACTGCTGGGTGGACAGAGGGGGGGGGACTTTAAGAAACTTGCCCACGCCCCGGGAGATCGAATCGACCTCTGGATTACAGGTCCAGTGCGATAACCATTGCAGCATCTAAAATCAATTTGTGAAATCACAAATGTTCGGGTGAGCTTTTTTTTATGGATTGTCATCTCTCATTTTTACATTTTATCTGGATGGAGATGATGCATTTTTGTATTCCACGAAAATATACGTTTTTTGCGTTGCTAAAAATTGCAAGTTTTCAAGTGTAAAGTTTTGAGTTATTTTGTGTGCCTTGAGTTATATTTTACAGCTTTCAGTGAATTTATTGCTGGGATATTTAATGGGAAGCTCTTATTTTATGGGAGGCATAAGTTGTGAGAGGAATACACGTGTCCTTTTTCCGTGAGCTTTGTCTTTAAAAGAAGATTGCAACTTGTGGCTTAGGAGGCAATTTCACATACGACTCCCAAAGCAAGCATTACACAGGCATGCACAGAGCCAATATGGCTTGCCATTTGTGTTTTGTGTGAATCTACCTAAACTATTTCCAAAAGAAATGTACGTGTGGAAAATCTAACAGCTGGTATTTCAGTGTTTATATGTCGCTTGTAGGTGTCTCTTTTAATTATAATTATGAGAAAATGCAAAACAAATCATTAACTTTACTTATTATGCAATAAAACCCATGGGTCATTCATGTGCGTATTTATATTCAAATACTGAATAACTCTTTGAAGGGAACTAAAACATCACATTGCATATTTTTATGTTGCTTCTATATATGTACCCATATTAAGTTAAATAAAAGCTTTGAATTATTATGTTTTTGATCATAAGTGCATGCATCTTGTAGCAAATTATTTATCTCCAGTGCTCCTCTGTGGGTGTATAAAATGTTTAAGAGCAATGGTTAAACAAAGCTGAAGGGATTCTCAGAAGAGAGTCTTGTAACAAATGTCTCTGGACATTGTGTAGTGTATTTGTCAAAAGCTTATTTTTTTAAGTATAGCTGTTAAACAATGAAACTAATCATGCAACTTGGCAAGGTGGATAATTATGGTTATTATGATTGGAAATTAGCATTGTTAGTCATGTTTGAACATAGCATCAGTGCGACCTCAAGTGTGTCAAGGTAAAGGCCCTCTTACGTAAGTGTGTTCAACTTCTTTCGCACCTTACGTAGCTAATCGTGCTAATCGGAGGTGCGGGGGAAGGTCAACAACCCAAAAACTAAAAGCAGACATGCTTACACTGGTGACTAGCCTGTCATGTTCTATGGGCATGACAGTCACACTACACCAGATCAAATAGGAACTTTACGTCCAAATGCAATACTGTGCACTGAAGGCTCACGGTTACAAATAATTTTCAAGAAATATACAGTGGCCCAAAAGTCAGCATACATAGGGTTATTTAATTTATTTTAACACTGCCATGAAAACATTCTAATTGTTTAAGTTAGTATTTGATCAATTGTGGCGTCACCTCAAATTCGTCGTTTACAAAACTCCACCGAGAACCCGGAATGAAATGAGACGACAAAACGAATTTCAAAAGATAATTCATGCATGTGTTAATGTTAGTGGAAGGCAGTTGGAACATTTGTTCAATTTTGTAAAAATAATAATAACCGCGTGTGATTTGATAAAATAAAATAAAAAGCTTTTGTGTCCTAACTTTTGGGCCACCCTTTATATATTTTTTTATTTATTAATTCCGCTACATAAATTAGGTGTGATGCCATGTGTGCAGAAATTATGTTTTTTTCTAGGGGTTTTATCAGATTATAATTCCTTGAGATTTTTTATTCAAAACTATATTTGTACATTCATTACAAATAAACGGGACATATGCAGAATGTATACACTGCATTCCACAATATATTTATGATCATTTCTCCACGTCTTTCTTTCTGCCTTCGTCTACCAAATTGCACTTTATGTACTTAACACGACGGATGCATAGCTGTTAATTAGACGACCAAAAGAAGAGCTTTAACGACGGACAGTGACTGATGAATAATAACGACTTTGGAGCAAACAATATTGACGACTGTGAATGATTGTTTGAGATGAAGAGAGCACAATAAAGTGTGCTGGTCGATGGGTGGCAAAGCTTTTTGTGAATCAATGTGGCAGGGTCCTTAGGGAGGTCGAGGACAGACTGCTTGTGACCGACGACAAAGTTGGTTGCAAATTGCCCACCGACTTGACACAAGAGGCATATTTGTTCGGTCTATGGAACGACACAGTGGACACATCACAGTGGCATGGGAAGCAGTGACGCGACTACCAGCATGACCAGCTCACGATTGATAGGGGCCCAGGGTAGTTATTGTTTGCATCTGTTCGATGGCCTAAAAACTTAATCGTTCTAGATTTGAAGTTCACTTGATACAGTAATTTTGATGTGACGGTTCCACCCGAAGACGGAAGCTTGTGCTGCCTCCGAAACGTCGTGATTTAATTTATTTGTTTTCTTTTTTAACCTACGTGACTTTACCGAAAAAACCAAAGAGTATAACTTAATCGTTATTTAAGTTTGGTTCGTATGCTTTATTCATGCCTTTTAATGACAGTGCAGGGTCAGAGTACCAGACAAATATATATCAGTGAGGATGTAAAACAATAATAGAACTTCAGATCTAGATTTAATAAGAAGAAAGCTAAACGACAGGGGCGGAGGGACCAGGAGGGGAGGAGGAGAGGGGCGAAAGTAGGTGTCTGCTTCTACGTGTGTTGAACGTCTGTCCCGCAGTACGTAGCCAACCATGTTAATCAGAGGTGCCGGGGAAGGACAACACAACTAAACACAAAATGCAGTTCTAAAGAAATGAGTTTTCAATCAAGATTTAAAAGTGCATCGTTCCAGTGGCTTCCTAACATTGCAAAGAAGAGCATTCCAGATGGTCGCAGAAGCGCATCTGAAAGCGCGCCATGCGGTGACCTTCTTTGTTCGATGGTTAGTGAATAACGACTGCGAGGATGACCGGACTTTGCGTGGTGGTTTATGCGCCTTGGCGACATTAGAAAATGTATTGTGGTTCATTTGTGGCAAGGACAGCGATGTGTTTCAACCATAGCGCAGTACAGTATATATTTAACAAATTTCTGGTGATACTGCATTGGCAGTGGTGCACAAGCACAGATAACAACAAAAGCTCTACACATTAATAAAAAACACTGCCTTAAAAGTAAATCTATATAATAGATGACATTTTGGATGATGGGTTTTCTTCATAGCACAGAAATTGACAGGCGATAGAGAAAAAGTGGTGAATAAATATATATTATCTATATATATTATTATTTTATATGCTTTTATTTCTTGGAATCCCTCTCAATATCTGAGGCTCAGGGCTGCAGACCCTAAAGCTGCGGTGTTAATCTGGCCCTGGATACCATGAGCCGTGTCTGTGCGAATGATTCCTATCTTCCGTGGAGTTTATTACATTTTTAATATGACTTTTGATGCCAATCGTATCACCTGAGCAGATTGGTGCCAGTGCTTAGTTTAATGTGCGAATGGCTCATAGCAAGGGACTTGTAAAAGTGGTGATAGAGTGCAAAATATGCCTGGGCTGAAATAAAACATCGCCTGTTAAAGCGGTTCAAGCTATGCAATGCGTTTATTAGCATCAATTGTTTATTCTCATTAACTAATAGCTGCTCCAGTGTAATGAGCCGGAACGTGCTTGATCGTGTCAGATCTTGGTATCTTAAGCACGGTTGAGCTTAGTGCTTGAATATTGAGAGGGCCATAGATTACATATAGACATACAGTACTGCATTATAATGGTTAAAACTTAACACTAGAAGTACTATGATGAATCATGTAGGTTAATTTGTTCATTAAAGCTGTAGCATCAAGATGTGTTTTTCTACCATTAATGGGCTGAAATGTAACTTCTTTTGTGTGTTAGTAACTTTATTTAGAGTCACAATTAGTGTCACGTTTTACGAGCTTGAACTGATGTGCTCTCGGTCTGAACTGTTTCTTGAAAATTTTAGTCGAGCTAGAAACCCCCGTTCCCCACTCTCTTCTCTAATCTCCTATCCTGCTCCCTGAAAGATGTGTAAGAGATGGCAGAAAATCAATGAATTCCTTCATCCATCTGTGCAGAGCCTTAAACATTAAGCTCCCCACAAGCATAGATTATCTTCATGTACACCGGCTTTCTGTCAAACATGAATTAATGCAAATAGCAAAACATATCCCAAAGAAGACCCTCTTAAAACGAGTATTCAACATTCCTGCGGAGGGAGCTGGTAGGAACGTTGGGTTGCTCGGTCAATTGCCGGGGTCAACGGCGGCGTGGTGTATTCCGCAAATATTCCCGACTGTGAGGGCGGGCACAAGCCGGCGTGAGTAGGTTAAACGTTGAGTTTTATAAGGGCACCACGGGGTGACCAGCCCCTCCCCACCCAGCCCCACCCCTCCCACCCCCCACCCAGCCCCACCCTCCCCACCCAGCCCCTCCCCACCCAGCCCCTCCCCTCCCCACCCAGCTCCTCCCTCCCCACCCAGCCCCTCCCTGCACGACGGACGGACACAACAATCCCCTGTGGGCTGGTTTAACCAGGAGATACCTACCAGTATTATATACCTAGATGCGACATCTATTTAAGTTGTATATGACTCCGCACCTCCGATTAGCATGGTTGGCTATGTACGGTGCGAAAGAAGTTAAACGTACATACATTTGTTATTTGACAAAATAAAGGTCTAAACGTTGTGAGTGCACACTAGATATTTGTTTTTCATAATAAAAGGTGTTTGGGTTAGATCGCGTTATTTATAAATGTGTTGCAACCCTCCACCACCCGACATGGCCAATCAGTA
Organism: Entosphenus tridentatus; assembly: GCA_014621495.2. Taxonomy (NCBI): domain Eukaryota; kingdom Metazoa; phylum Chordata; class Hyperoartia; order Petromyzontiformes; family Petromyzontidae; genus Entosphenus; species Entosphenus tridentatus. Next base: position 10,418,592 of record CM025619.2, on the reverse strand, counting down.
AAAACTTAGTACTCAAAAATGTTAAATGTTGTGGATTCACTCTTCAACACACCGGTGGGCTAAAGTAGTGAACTATATGTCTTTTGTCAACGTGACACAATTTTTTACTGATTGGCCGTGTCGGGTGGTGGAGGGTTGCGACACATTTATAAATAACGCGATCTAACCCAAAAACCTTTATTATGAATCATATTGGTCGTGAAAGCCTGCGTGTTAAAGAGCCTTGCTTTATTCAAATATTTCCAGTAGGGCCAGGTCATAACGTTACTAATCAAACGTACATGATAGGAAAGTAAAATAACTTTTTTGACATTTGTACAAACCTCAAATGACACGAAACTAAAACATTTAACGAACACGCAACTTATTTAAACCTTACTTCATACAACATGTAATTTTAACAGAGCAAAAACAGCCCAGTGTTCATGCAATCAAATCAAATGTGAATAACCCGTGAAAAGAACATTTCTAATTGTAATGAAAATGTGAAATAAAATGAGGTCATATTTAGACCGCATCAGTGTAGGGTGACAGCTTAATATGATTATATGGTCACCACAAGTCTTAGTTATGCACTTTAACGAAGGTTGTCAAAACATTTACACAGAGCTATAAATCTACGTGCATGAATGTTAAGGTCCAGACATTTCTTCATCAAGCATGATAACGCCTGCAAAATAGTGTCGAATAAATCCGACAGTAACCATACACATATAATAATACAAAAAAATACTCCAGCAGATGCTTAAATGGCCAGGTTACGTTTGTATTTGAAATGTCAATGAGATATTATAGGCTGAAATAATAATTTGTATAATAGTACAGTTCAGTGGCATTTGGGAAATCAGTATTTAAGTAGAAGATAAATGTCTGAACAATTGCATATACATGATACTATATACACCGATGCTGAATCCAAAGTCAGCAAATTATCTCACATCAAGCCAAAACCACAATGGATTTGCAAGTTATTTATACAAAATGTAGTGAATAATGAGTCTGTGCTTTGGAAACGAGTGATAAAAGATTGGTAATTATCAAAGGCGTTGGAAATAATCTCCAGTTGTGGCAAGCCATGTGTGGGTGATTATTGAGCCAGTTGTCTATATATGCTGCTATTACCACCAGGAGGATGACATGAGCCTAAAGTTAGGGCTTATTGTGATTTTATTGGTTTGGCACATTAACACCCTCCGATTTTCACGGGCAATTTTCTAAATTCTTAAGGGAGTTTATTACAGTTAACTACTAAGGTGGTGATGTCATTTATTAATAACTTTTTTTATGAAGGTACCATATGCTACTCCACAATGTGTGCATGTACTATTATTATACTTGTTTACCCAGGAAAACTTTACTGAGTCTCAATCCGTTTTCAGGAGGTTCCTGCCAAGTACTCCTGGGGCATCACAGTGGAGAGATGTTAATGACATCGCCTGATATACAGAAGGTCGTAGGTTCGATCCTGATCCTGACGCCTCTCTGTTTGGAGTTTGCATGTCCTCCTTGCGGTTGCTTGGAGCTTTCTCCGGATCCTCCGTTTTTCCCCTACACATTTCGAGTCACGCGTTTAGAGTATTTGGCTGCTATACATTTCCACGTGATAAGCCACTTCGTTGAGCTATCATTTGTGGCCAGGTCGCTTCTGAAAAAGAGCTTTTTACCTCAGTTGGCCTTACCTGGTAAAATTTAAATAGTTTATTTTATGGTTTAGTTGGGAGTCTCAACCCTTTTCAAGAGGTTCCTGCCAAGTACTTGCAGCAGGAGGAAATGCAGCTACATGTAATCCAATTCAGTAATTTGTGGGTCATTTTTCAGCATTTGGGATGTTTTCGTGTGACATCAGTTACATTGTATGTTTTTTTTTGTTTAGCTGTGGGAGTTACCGGAGAGCCCTGAAGAAACCCATGCAGACAATGGGGAGAACATACAAACTCCACAAAGAAAGGCACCAGAGTTGACAATCAAATCTAGGCCATTCTTGCTGCGATGGACAATTGTTACCAATGCGCTACAATTCCACGCAATACTCATGATAATTATTGTAATCAAAGTACACATTCATGCTCTAAGAATGATGGCCTTCACGTGGGAAAACCTCACTCTGCCACAAGACTCTGTTTCATAGCTCCCGACAGATAAATTTAATCCATAATATAGGTTAGATAGATAGATTTAAATGTTCTTATGCTGCTCTCTCTTGGCCGCTGTGCAGTGCAAGCCTACAACACATTGTGTTCCCATCCAAACACAAACCAGACTCAACGACGCTACCATTCGAGGTCCAACAATGAATGGGCACCACATTCAGGGTGGCATGCTGCCACGCTGCTTCTAGACCTCATTCTCTCATGGAGAAAGCTTCAAGGGAAAAAAAAAACTCGAAGGGCATGCAGGTTAATGTCTATAGATGGAGAAGTTGCTCTTATTTTGTAGGTAAACACCTTAAGCAGTGTGTCCTGGACCGTCTGACACGAGTTTGAAACTTTGTGAACACAAAAAAAACAGTCAAGAGCACAAGCACTCTCACGAACAATTTTGTCATTGTCAGCCGTGGTCAATCCCCTGCTGGATTGAGGCCTCTCCAATCCAACACCATCTCTCATGACCCTCCAAATGAATAACGCGTGTGCACGTAATCTGATTTGCTTGCTCCATCTCCTCGGTATAGATGCACTCTCATGTGTGATCTGTTCCCTGGCTGCAACTGCCATAATGTTGTGACTGTGTGCCGTCATCTCTTCGAGCAATGTGTTATGCCCAAGCCCGCTTAACTGTTTTAATTACGTTATTAACCTGCGTGTATCCTTTAATCCACATCTTTCCCTCTCAATGTGGATACAATCGTGCATTACTCTAGTGCTTTATAATAGAACACGAACTTGTTATATTAATTAATGTGCAGAATATAAGGTCTAGGTATATAAGCATACATTGTATCCAAATATCTGTTTCTCCGATTAAAATAAACAACAATCACACAACCTCACCGTTCCCACGGCTTTCTATGAGTTCCAAAATTTCAGCTGCATTCATTCAGCACGCGAAAATATTTACGTAATTGTAATATAACGTCACTAATTTCATGCCACTACAGTGATGCCAATAGATTTTAAAGTATTTTTTTTGTAATCGTGAAAAGACACAACGTTGATAGACTTATTGCAAGAGAGAAGCTATTTGTTATTTTGTTACGACCTTTTGTTGTTGTTGTAACTATGACGTTTAGATACCGGCATAAATTGTGGCTTTATTAACGATGCAAAGAATAGCCTGATGGCAAAGTCCCATTCAGCTCAATTCTGTCGAATGCTTGAGTGTCATTTGTTAGTCACCAAGTAGCATTGTGCGTTTCCATGCGTGCTCTTGACACGCGTTCCCCTCCGATAATTATTCACCTTCACTGCTGTTGTCATTGTTAGAACCTTTTTTTGTACACGTATTAAATACCTGCGTTTGACCAACGCACAAATAAGAGGTCAGTTATCACGTGTTGCTTTGTTAAATGTTATTGTTTACATTACAATTGTGTCAATATTAATCATTCAACATTTCAATTACCTCCACCGAAGTCCCAAATTAATTTCAGCGTTCATTTGCACTGAGCATAATTAATGTTTTGCCTGTGTTATGTAGAAAGTATTGAAAGGTATTCACACAAGAAATCCCCAAAATTGGATAACTCTGCCTGTAAAGATACACGAATTCACCAACTAATATTGATTCGTAAGACCTTGATATACGTATTGGATTATGTGTGTATGGATCAACGTTCCTAAATTTAATACATTGTACATTATAGGTTCACGTGACTCTTCCAGTCACTTAGAGGTCACTAGATTTACCACGATGTTACAAAATGGATAGATTATTGAATAATCAACGATTTGTTGAATAGTGAGTGGTGATAAAGGAACCCATTCCACTCGCAAAAGCCACTGCCTGGCTGATTTCTAAAACGTTTAAAACATTTTGGCAAACTGTAAAGCATAAAGGAAATATTTATTGAGTGCAATGTATAATTTTATTCGTAATTGTTCTGTTGCTTTCCGATTATCCTTGCATGTAATAGGATTTCCGAGGATACATGTTTTTCCAGCTTAAGAAATAGATTGCATTTAGATTTCAAGTATATTTAAACCATGGTTATTACGAACGAAATAGTATATTAAAGAAAATTATCAGAGTGACTTTAATTCCAATTGAAATAAATACATCAGAACATTAAATATTAATATTACAATCTTGAGAGTTTTATGTAATATTTAATCAATTACTTAATTATTATCTCCAATATAAAACTACCTATTTGCAAAAGTACTATATATATTAAAATAAATGTATGGCAATTTGTCTTGTAACATGTACATTGTATGATTATATATTTTTAGATTGTTGTCCTTCCCCCGTACCTCCGATTAGCACAGTGGGCTACATACGGTGTGAAAGAAGTTCAACATACATGCATACATAATGTCCTCTAAGAAAATCCCCACATACACTTATATATGATTGAATGTCCATCACATACCTATAGAATTGCTCAATTGTGAGATCTTTTATAATTACTTTATATTTTTATTCGGTATTTCTGACGTTTCTCTTTTTTGCCTATTATCCCAAATCTTCTACAATTATCAAGTGCATCATGTGACGAGATGGCGAACCTATTTTTCGATCTCACAGAGTGATACACATACAAAATAAAACAGGATATTCCTGTAATTGGCCAAACATACTAATGCTGAAAAGTATATCTGCATTTTACTCAATTGGAATTTCACAGCAACATCCCTCCCCTCCTACTGCGAATCTTGACGCAGTCCCTCCCGAATAATGTGTTGGTAATAATTGAGGCTTTCCTGGAAAAAAAAATAGCGGAATTATAATACAGTAATGACAATAATAAACTATCTGGAAATATATATTTTCCAACAGTCCTTCATGGCCTTCATATATTGTTGAATGTAAGCCGTGCACCTTCTCACTCTCTGCTATGAGGTCCTTGCATAACGACCATAATATTATTTTAATTCCCAGAGACACGCCAGGCTGAGACCATGAATTTGTTACACTCGAGAACCCAATTTAATCACGGAGGCCATGTTGAGACTTGAACCCAGGCACGCGGTGTTGTCGGCTCAGTGGCACCCAACAACCTCAAAATTGTTGACGTTTGTTCAACATTTTAACATATGTAATATTTTATTTGAAGCTTTTGTGACTGCAGGAATTACTCTTTGGTTCTTTCGGTAAAGTCACGTTGAAAGGAAATAAATTAAGTAATAGAGTACGACGTTTCGATTGCAAAACAAGCAACCGTCATCAGGTAGAACTATATTTAAGAGAGAGACAAAACACAGACACGGGGACACACAGACAGACACAAGCAGAGAGAGAAAACACAGACACAGAGAGAGACACACAGAGACACACAACATAGACACACAGTGTCTCTCTCTCTCTGTTTGTCTCTGAGTGAGTCTCTCTCTGCTTGTGTGTCTGTCTGTGTGTCCCCGTGTCTGTGTTTTGTCTCTCTCAAATTTAGTCCTATTTGATGATGGCTGCTTGTGTTGCAATCGAAACGTCGTACTCTATTACTTAATTTATTTTCTTTCTACGTGACTTTACCGAAAGAACCAAAGAGTATATGTAATATGTTTCAGATTACACAATTGTTTATTTTTTTAGTAGCGATGTTTCCATATTTGAGTTATTTTTGTTGTTTTGAAATAAAGAAAATATTGTGTATAGAATAGTTATTGTTCAAGAATATGTATTGCCTGAAATGTCATTGCACACAATGTATATGTATGTTTTCATTATGCTCAATATGTGGTATGGGCAAATCATTAATATGGTAAATATACTATAATGGGTTGTCTGGGCTTTTACAATCTGATTGAATTTTCTAGGCCAACAAATACAATCTGATACACTGATACTTTGAGAAATGTGTTGGGCACATTCTTCTTGCAAGAGAGAACCGCTGTAATTCGTCTGATTCATTGGACTTAAAGAGATTTAAGTTTGAAGGACCCGTGGTGAGAGTTTATGAATGGAGTTGTTCAGACCCGTTTTCAATTATAAAAATCCCCCCCACGCACTTTCATGGAATTAAAGCGAGGGCACACACTAACTCGCCCTGTAATTAAAATTTGTGAATACTCATTTCAAATAGTTTTTGCAAAAATAAATTAACTTTTCATACATATGTAACATACTTTATGAAAAAAACAAAAATATGTGTTGTCATTCAACTGGCAGGTACACATTTTACATCTAATGATTTCCATTTAATAACGTCCTACACTGGGGTCATAAATATTCTTATTATTGCTTAAATGTTAAGCATGTGGGCAAGTGGTAGTGCTGTGGTTTTGCGAACTGCACTATTAATTTGATCACCCGAGATTCAATACACGGCTATGGCTATCATCAGTCGTGAGTGATGCATAAACTTGTCTCAAGCCACCCATTCACCAACCTGAGCTAACCAGCGTGGTGAAGTATGGCCAAACAGCCCCGATGGTGGTGAATGATGTTGTACAGTCGGGAGAGAGGTTCATCAAGCAGTGGAATGACAAATGTCTGTCAATGATGATGTGAATCATGAGTGTTGCTATCCAGTGTTTTTACTCATCATACTACGTGTTGATTGATGTCCAATGTTTCATACCATGCCCTGGGAGCCAAATTCAGTTCCTGAATGTGGAATGTTAAGGAGGAATCTTACGCATATTAAGCAACACCTTTCCATCAATATACATTAAATACCATATGGCCGTGATTAAATGTCCCACATGAAGTGTGCGCTATATACACTACACGCTATTTTGTGCAATCTGTTCCTAAGGTGAGAACCCAGTTTGAAATTTATTAGCCATGAATGGTGTTATGTTTTAGTAAATTCGAAAAGAATATTGCATTCACCAAGTATTAATATAATTCTGTGTATGACTAACAATTTCAAAGGAAAACTTTTTTTGTCATTTGTTGAAATATACATCATACATTATTACATAATCATTAATATAATAAAATGCATATATATTATTTTACTACTCGTACAATGTGGCATCTTCCATATACTGTTATTTAGCGCTAATGAGGAGAGCTCTATTGTCACAATAAAACTAAAGCAGATGCTCCCCTTAATGAATTATGCATGATAATATCCTTGTGTTCTCCATTTCGGCAGTTCATGCTGTCATTTTATGACATTCTAGCACATGATCTTTACTCCTTTGCAAATTTGATATTTTTGAACATTTCGGGGGTATTCCTACATTTTTTATTAAGCCCAAAATTCTTAACAGGTTTTTACCTTCTCTCTTAATTTAGCTGAGAGTCTAACCACAAAGAAGTTTACCACCCATGTTTTATGTTTATAGTTAGGGTTAAGGAGCTTCGATGATGAAAAAAAACCAAGGCAAAATATATTCCCAGAAATGTTTCGTACTATCTAAGAGAATGAGTAAAAAGAGTCAAGGTTACATCATGTGCGTCTCTTTTACTGTAGTGCTGGTAAACTGAAGATCAATTTATACTCTTAGGTTTTTCGGTAAAGTCACGTAGATAAAAAATAAATAATATAATTTAAATAATAGAAATAAAATAATATAATAAATCATTATTTATTTTTTATTATTTCAATTATATTTTTATAATAATAAATCATTATTTAATTTCTATTATTATTGCAATTATATTTTATTTTTTATTTTTTCCTACGTGACTTTACCGAAAAACCTAAGAGTATGAATCCTTGCAGTCACGAAAGCTTCAAATCTAGAATGAAGATCAATTTATCAGCAACAAAGGATGAGTGGGAATGCTTCTCTAATGACGACTTTCATGGTTCTTTCTTTCCACTGACAAATCTTAGTTTATTCTCAGATGAAGATCATTCTTGTTGATAATATTCCTAGAAAACACTGCAGCAGTAGCCAAGGTGGCAGCTCACACCGCCACCAATGGCATGTTTCCTATTACAGTCAGACCTTGATCATCTCCCAAATGTTTTTGTCCCTTAGGTTACCTATGGCACAACCACAACGCATAAAAAAATGCAATACATTCATCAATAACACTGCTCTAAAAGGAGAAAAAACTAATCAGTGGCATGTTCGGTAATGGCCCTGTTTAAATATATAATACGTAAGTCATCAATTTATGTTGGAGATGCGTTGCTGGACAATACGACATGATGCGAAAGAATGTAAATCAAAACCTATTGTTGTCATTGATGTAATTATATTAATTTAGGATACATTCCTGGGGGTACATTTTTCTGGAAAAAATGTGAAGAAATATTAAGTATAGAACAAAAAATATAATAAAACATAAGTGAATACAGAGTACCCACCAGAGATGGTGGTGGATATTGCATTTAGGTGGTTGTGGGGTGAAGTGGAGTTGAGTTACAGTATGACGATGTTGTACAGTACACAATATGGCGGCGATGTTGTACAGTACTCAATATGGCGGCGATGTTGTACAGTACTCAATATGGCGGCGATGTACAGTACACCATATGGCGGCGATGGTGTACAGTGTACAATATGGCGGCGATGTTGTACAGTACACAATATGGCGGCGATGGTGTACAGTGCACAATATGGCGGCGATGTTGTACAGTACACAATATGGCGGCTATGTTGTACAGTACATGGTATGGCAGCGATGTTGTACAGTACACTGACAGGGATGTTGTACAGTACACAGTATGGCGGCGATGTTGTACAGTACATAGTTTGGCGGCGATGTACAGTACGCAGTGTGGCGGCGATGTTGTACAGTACAGTGTGGCGGCGATTTTGTACAGTACACAGTATGGGGCGACGTACAGTAAACAGTATGGGGGCGATGTTGTACAGTACACAGTATGGCGGCGATGTTGTACAGTACATAGTATGGCCGCGATGTTGTACAGTACACAGTATGGCGGCGATGTTGTACAGTACACAGTATGGGGGCGATGTTAAACACTTTTGAGGGTGTAACGCCCAAACTCCTGCATTTATTTTCTTTAAATTTTCCAAAACGACGTTGCAGTGGCTCCACGCATTGTAAATCGAACCACGTTCCCTAATTCGTTGGCGACGTTATAGTGAAGCAACGTAATTAGAGGGCTCTCTGTACCTATTTCGATTCAGAGCGGTGTTAGTTATCTGGGTGGTTCTTGTGGGGCCGTCCATAAATGACGTCACGCACCAAGGGGGGGGGGGGCAGACATTTGTGACGAAGGGGGAGGGTTTGAGAAATGTGACATCACATCAAAATGCGCAACTTTAAATATAGACAACACGTTCTACTTAATTAAATAGACTTTTTAATAAATGTTTTCTCCTACAACATCAGAGTGCAGCGCAACATTAAATACGCACTACAATGACAATAGTTTAAAGCGATTTGAAGC
>CM025619.2:10381080-10396834 GCA_014621495.2 Entosphenus tridentatus | reverse complement strand
GTGGCTTTACCGAAAGACCCAAAGAATATGAATTCCTGCAGTCACGAAAGCTTTAAGTCAAGACACAAAAGTAGTTTCATAAGACTATGGAATTGAGTACTCTTCATAAAAAATTATACTCTATTAATCACACCATGGTTCATTAATAAGTAAGTAGTGCAGCATTAATATGTAGTATCATGTATTGACCCTCATGTCAGCTTACCAGTGACGAAGCTAACCAAAAGAATCTGTATTATGGACGATGCAGCTGTGCCAATTTCTGCCAAGGTTATCTTTCTTTAGCTAGTGCCACTGCTTCACTCAATCTCAATCGCTTCTCTTATAGATGTTTTACCACTCACTCTATCGGACCTAGTTTTCTGCCTTTCTCCTACTCCTGATTTCTTCCGCTTCTGTGTCTCAGCACCTGGAAACAGCCTCCTGTCCCAGGCTCATTCTTGTCACGTTTCTGAACCACTGTCATCTTCTTTTCTTTCCTTTTTTAAATCGGATAGTAGAATAGCCAAATTGGTAGGCTCTTTGTGCTTTTGAAACACTATAATTAGTATTGCAAAAACCAGATGTACCAATCTGCGCAAAGAAGGGAGTTTTTAATTAGTGCATATCACCTGATATGAAATATGGAATTTGAACATGAACATGAACAAAGAAAAAAGGAAGAAAAGCTTAAGTGTCCAACGGAGAATGGGGATTTCGATGCTTGAATTTACAATCAGAAACAGAGGGAGGAACTCATGGAATTTGAGAACAGGTTGAAGGCATCATCACATTTACTGTTAAGTAAGTGGGCATGAGCTGGACACATCGCTAGATGGGATGATGGCCAATCGTGAAGGATAACGATGGACTGGCAGCCAAAGGGGGATGATTGATGATAGCAATATCAATGTGAGGGTTAAACATAAAGTCATCGTTGCATTGGTGAAACTTTTAACTCCATACCAGTTCTGAAAAGTTTTTACTTCTTGGCACAGTGCTGTCTTTAAAAGAAAAAAAAATTAAGGATCAATGCTTGAGAAGTGTTGAGTCTTGTGTGAATAAATAAAGATATATAATTACACCGAATCTACATACACATCATTTGAGCTGCAGCATTTTGAATTTACTTATTTTTTATTGCCATTCCAGTCTATAAGAAAAGTTCCAATATGAATTAGACTTGTTAAAATATTTACAATTGATCAAGTACAAACGCATCAACCAGCTCTTTATGTTACCTGCTGTGCTACCTTTATTACTAAGATTTGAGAATTACAGCTAATACATATCCTAATGCCAGCAATGAAAATTACTTTTACCATGCATTATTTTACGTTTCAAACCTGACATGTATAGCTGTGCCAGAGTATATACATAAACATATATTTAACATGTGTTTATATGTGCATATTTGAAACGTGCATCATGCATTCCTTCACATTTTAAAATGTAAATTATACAAGGACATCAAAACATGTTTCGCTATGCAAACTGCAATCATTTGCATTTTTCACGTAAAATCTCTGCAGCATGCATTACGTTTTATTACCAGTCAAAGATGTCATTCTTTCTTGAAATGTCAGATCCGCAAGATGCATTGACAATTTTCATGACAGGATTTTGACTTAGCACGTTGCATATCATGCTTTTTTGTGTCACCTTGCTCGTAAACACTATGCCAAGGAGGTGTGTAGGTGCACTGTGAGTCACCTACCAGAAATTGGATTAATCATCACAGTTTTGATTCGGCTTTCAAATATGTTGGTATAATTGATACTCTCCAGTCTGTGTAGTTATCTTTTTTTGTTTCCTCCATTGGCCTTAATCTAATATGTGGAAACTTAAAGACACGACCCAGGATGACTGTGGCCAATTCAACCCAAACTATGGACCTGTTTGTCGACCACCATAGTTTGCTTTCATTCAATGGAGGAGGTCCTGAACTTTGTCTTTTAGCTCCTGAACACGAGGCATTTTCAGGAATAGAAAATCATGCAATGTTTCCGCATAATGTACATTACATGCACATAAATAGTTAATAGCTCGTTACTCACACACTGTGATTCGATGTTGTGTGAATCATTAGCACACGAGTCCAATTTAATTTGTGAACTGATGCATTGTTACATGGCTAAGAGAGGTTATGGGATGTACTTAATTTATTTGGCTTCGGTGCTAGTCATGAAAATGATAGAATTTAGGCCAAAATAATCATCTAAAATGTTAACAATCGGTTGTAAAATATTTTCTTTGAATTTACTTAGAAAAGGGAGAATTTGCTGTTGTTGGAAACATTCTCTACAAGAACATAGGCTTGCTCCTTCCAATATCAAGGTGAGCCACGCACCCGCAGACTCGGATGGTTTATGATGCTGCAGATATTAAAATCGTATTCATGAATCGATTTGAATTTGCCAGTGCAATCTTCCATTTCAAAGTATTGTTTTGTCGATACCAAATCCTTACATTTTAAATACTGATTTATTTTAGATGTATAGCAATTCGTTATACAGTTGATTAATTTAGTACAATATTAATGCATTGGGTGGAATTGTGGTGCATTGGTTACCGCGCTGTGAACCCAGCCCGATAAGTTCGATCCTTGGCCATGGCTGTCATCGCTGCCAAGTGACATCTAAACCGATCGTTGGAAAGTAACGAGTTTCTCAACTCGCACTGATCAGCGTTGCAAAGTATGAACAAATTACTCCTGTGACGAACACAGCATGGGGAAGGCTTCATCCAGCAGTGGATTGAGAGAAAGTTGCACATTATTATTCGGAATAAAAAAACATCTGTATTCTGCATATAAATGAGCTTTTTCATTGTTCTATATTATTTGAAAATATGGCATTCATGTTAACAGAACACATTTTAAGTCTGCCATAGTTAGAACTGTCATTAAATAGAAAAAAAACCCTGTTTATTGGCTTTGTACGAAAGATATGCTAACCTATATGAATAAAATACGATCTAAAATGTTACATGTGAAGACAGTTAAATGTCAGAGCCCCATTATGCACTGCTGGTTGAGTCGAGTTAGTACTAATGTAGTTAAGAATACTGTATAAGCTAATATTTGCTGAGACATTTATTTCATCTCGTGAAAGACCATGAACATATGTATTATGTGAAAACACACAGCAAACTTTACTTTCAGTTAAGAATTAATGTATAACTTAAAATTCATGTCAGAATGTAATGATAAAATTTTGACAGAGCACATTTTTAAACAGTGAAAGAAGGTTTTTGTTTAAATCACATTGGCATACCTTTAGAAAAATGAAGTTACGCATTAAAATGTTTTTTAATTTAACTGAATATGCAATGCATCGGTGACATACTTGTCTATATTAAAATCTAGTTTCTCTTGACATCAGGAATTAAATTATTTATTGCAATGGAATTGCAGATTCTGCTTGTCTTTGTAAAATAACACATGGTATCGCAATCCCTCATGTATTGTCGTTCTTCCCAAGACAGCTGACTTATTTATTCTTTGTCTCCAAGCACATGTGTAGCCTGATGCTTTTACACTCACTGTATCGGGTGTCGATAAAGGTATCATCCATTATTAGATAAAAATGATAGTTAAATTGCAGTTTTATGATAGGTCAATAAAACTATACAAATATACAACTGGGTAGCGTGAGTTTGAGTTTATTTTGCTTAACCGCTTGAAAACTCAAGAGACCAGGGTGAGTCCCGAGTAATCTGTTGGTAATTCCTGAGAGATGGGTTTTTTTTTCACGTAACTCCCATCCCTCTAACCCTCCAACATGCCCACCGTGGCGTTGGCGATGCGCGTCGCATGGACATTCAATAGAGTCCCCGTTGTCTGCCAACACTGTGGCTGTGATTTCTTCGAATGCACTCAATCTCTTTGTTTCAAAATGTTGGTCACATTTAAACCACTGTACATCCGTGTTGATACCGTCAAATTTCCGTTGTTTAGCAAGTGCACTGCGCCATCTCTCGATTGATACGCACATGCAAAAGAACAACAGAGTGCCACATTGTTCCCACCTCGCGCAGGAACTCGACGATTGTGAATTCCAAGGTGTTTGCCCTCACGATGCGACCCATGCCCAGTGCCATCGACGTTCCAATTGAGATCACGCTCTCGCACCTGAACAACGTGAGTACCCAGACAGATGTTGCATCGCAGGTTCGCCGAGTCTGAGTTTGCAATCTTGCGGTTTTATCAACGGTTGTTTTAGCCGAGGCTTACCCACAACGGTTGGTTGCATTTTGGGCACGATAAAAAATACATTTTGAGCTGGGTTGCAGGAACGCTTGGTGGTGGTGGTGGTAGCGGTGATGATTAATACGGAGGATCTGTGACAACGAGTGCTGCTGGGACATGGTAATCTTTGGATTCTGCCTATTCCTTCTCTTCAAGAACGGCGAGACCAGTGCTGATTGCCGATGACGGAAACCTTGAAATTTGCAGTCATGCTCGAGTGGTGGGCTTGGAAACTGGCCCGGTAGCCAATGGTTGCGTAGATTTTAATGTATCATTGTAGATGACGAACTCCTACTATGTTCGTGGTGGGGGGGGGGGGGGGACTTTCTCATTCTTTCGAACCTGATGTTAATCTAGCCAATGAGCATGGGGAACAAGCACCCTCAAATCTCATAAGTGCGGCAGTGGCTGCTGGCCAGTGTAATAATTTGCAGAAGGCTCACAGAGAAAAGTTGCTTTGTTCATTTGTCTTTGCAGTCAACGACTGAATCGTTCTGCGTCTTTTGGAATTACACCCAAATGTAAGTATGCAACTTTTGCTTCATCTCTTGTGGACTTTGCGCAGGAAGGCAGCTCATTTGCATGGTTGCAAATGAAACCGGCCTCATTAGCATTCACGTCAGGGAAGTTGCTGCTTTCACTGACTTACATCCCTCTCTCTGGCTGTTGACACCTCCAGATGGCAGTGAATACTAAGTTTTCTTTGACTGCGACTAATGGCGGTTGATGTTAAATAACACGGCGCATTGTGCGTCGATTATTTGATAATGTGTGTTTTTTTTGTAAAGACCAGTGTTGGTATGGTGAATCTGTTGTGACGTCTCCAATCAGGCATCACCCACTGCGCATTTACCCTGCCGTCTTCATGATCGTTTTGCAGGGAATACATTATGAACGGCTTTTATAGCAACTGTTATGTGAAAACCTTTTTGTACGTACTGTGTTGAACTTTTTTCACACCGTACGTAGCCAACCGTGCTAATCGGAGGTGTGAAAAGTGTCGTACCATCATTATATAACATATAATCACATGAACGTCAATAACATTAAATACTGTACGTTACATGTGATACGCATGGAACGCCAGGCTAGACTATCATATTCAACTGCAGTGTAATCTTTGACCATTAAACGTAGTACGTCACGCACAGATGTCCAATTGAAATGAGTTCCAAAAAACAGTCTACTTCGTGTAGCTTGCAAAGCTGTTGGCATGAGCATCACCAGCATTTCCACCAAATCCGTCTCTCATCATTCATGTCAATTAATCTCCTATCATTGTGCTCCCGTTAAGATTTGTTCAGTGCAATATGAATATAACCCCATGCTGATTGCTGTACATTTACATTATGAATATAATTTGCTGAAATGTATTTCGCTGGTGATCTAAGACCATAGGACCACAATGCACTGTTGAGGAAATGCCGATGGAACTTTTTTGTTTTAGCATTTTGCACAATGTCCGTGTCTTGTTTGAAACCTTTGGTTCGGTTGTTTAGGGAATAACAACGTGCCCCAGTGCACCTGCTGCATGATGTATTGTCTCCTGTCAGGGTGAGACCCCGTGTAGTCCGAGCGAGTCTAAAATGTAGCCTCCGGTAAAGGCCCCACATTTCCATCTTCGGTAGAGAGCAGGCATGCAACCCATTCTGAAAGTGTGACAAAGTGTCACAATTTACTGAACGGGATTCGATTCAAGAGCTTAATCTTTTTTTAATATCAATTTCACCACCTCATTTTTATTGTGTTTTATTCCTATCTGTACATTTCTTTTGCTCCGTTATCCTCAATGTGACATTAACATATGCCGTTGACTGTAATTTCCCGATGAGAGGAAAAATAATCGATTCCGAAATAAGTTATTTGTTGCATGCGTCAATGTTAATTGATTGTTCAATGTTTCATCGCATACCCTCTGAAAAGGATAGCCCCACGGGATATTTTTGTTACGATTGTCACTTCCTCACCATTCAGAACCTATGGGTAAAATAATATGAGTGGGATTAACAATCTGCAGTGACACTGCAACAAAAAAACCCCACTGCGTTCATAAACACTGCCCAAAGCAAAGTAGTAGTTGTAGTAAACTCATTGTCTGTTTACACACCGCAGACTCTGAATACTAATCCTGAGTGACTTCATTGTGTTGTTCTGTTTTTTTCCGGAGGGGATTTTTTTATATTAACGCAGTACGACTGCTGGGAACATTCCTGGGACAGTCCGCTCTCTACGTTGGCGTGAATCGCAATCACAAGTGAAACAATTTTAATTGCTTATCATTTGCGCAATTGTAATTTGACATGCTCTGTAAAAAAGGCACATACACTTTGAGTGGAATGCATGAACAGGGGGGAGGGGCATATACTAACCCAGGATGGGGCACAATCAACAAACTTTAAACACAAATGTTTGATGATCCGCTTCCATTTACCCATGCACTCATTACCCGCATTTATTTACTTAGACATTTAATTTAGAAGGGTGACTAAAACGGTTTAGCAGAGTTGGGGGGGATGCAGGTCTGCCCCTACACCCCTCCCTCCCCCCGCAAACACTACAGAGCTGATAGTCCCATACTCTGTAGTACTTAAATACAATAGTACATCAGGCGTCTTGGCATTTAGCGCAGAGTGCCGCTGGAAGGTGGGGAGAGGAGTGGTGGAGGAGGGGGGGTGTAGCAGCCTCCTCGGCTTTTTTTGTCAATTCCCTTCACCCCGACGATTTGTATTCACGGCAGGGCCATCATTTTCATACTCGGCGGCTCTGCGAGCAAAAGGGGAGGGTGGCCATGGTGGTGGTGGTGTGGGTGCGAGAACGCAAGAGGCACGACCGGCCGCTCAGCAAAAGTCGCTTAGCTGACAACCCACCACACGCTTTAAACCCCCGTGTTCTTGTACAGGGGAATTGGGTTTTCAGGTCCATACGGCGTTTCCATACGGGCACATTTTTGTTGTCTATTTGGTTGCGTTTCTCCCTTGTGATGGGACTTTGTAGTGTAAACGTTGAGATTTCTAAGGGGCACCAAAAAGATCTGAATTGGTCTACAATAAGGATAGGCGTTGATAAGTGGTTGACATGTATGTAGTGGTGAGTATACTAGGGAGTGTACTAGTGGTGAGTGTAGTGGTGGTAATTGTCTATTAGTGTCTGTTTCTCCCTTGTGATGGGACTTTGTAGGATCAACGTTGAGATTGATAAGGGGCACGGGGTGACTAATAAGGTTTGAATTGGTCTACATTAAGGATAGGCAATGATAAGGGGTTGACAGGTATGCAGTTGTCTTCGGGCTGGGAGACGGGGTGTCAAGGTTTGTTCGGGAATTCCTGTTTTTGTTACTTTTACGCTAAATGCTAAATGTAATTTGGCGGTACATTTGGCGGTAACAAGCTTGCAGGCAGGGCGGCACTTGTGCGCACGCTCGTGTTTAATTGTCTTAATGGACGTGTGCCGGTTATTTCTTTTGTGCGATTAACCCGCTCAAAATACGATTGTTAATTGCCGAGTGCGGCGCGATTCAATTTGGCCGGTGAAGGGAGAAAGAAGATGACGAAGAAGGCCTTTTGTCTCACGTGCTCGGAGAATAATCTGAGCCGTAAATAACCGCGCATATACCAGCGGTGCGTTGCAGGGCTGTCGCAAAGCCACTGTTTAGCCCACGTGTGTAATTGTTGCAGATGTCACTTTAGCATGGTAAATAGTCGTTTAATTTGCCATCCAATTGCAATTAAACGGTTGTGGAAGAGCGGTATAATAGTTGTTGTGCGAGCATATTTAGCGTGACCAACTGGAACCGTTGCATATGTCGTGTGCAGAGGATGTGCTTAAGAACAGGTTGTGATGAGATGTTAACAACCTCGCCTGGTTATACAGGACGTCGTGGATTCGATCCCGACCCTGACGCCTGTTGTGTATTTGGAGTGTGCGTGTTCTCCCCGTGGTTGCGTGTTTTTTTTCTTTTTCTCCGGGTCCTCCGTTTTTTCCCTCCACATTTTAGAAACGTGCATTTAGAGTATTTGGCTGCTATACATTTCCACACGAGGAGCCGCTTCATTGAGTTACCATTTGTGGCCAGGTAACTTCTCAAAAATATCTCTATAGCTCACTGGGTCTTACCTGATTAAAATAAATAATAGTTTGGCTTAGTTATATATTAACATACACGTGAGATATATGCGAATGTAATAGCAGACATGACTTTAAATGGCAACAAACTGATTACACAAATTAAACTATGATCATGTAGTTACTCCTTTATTCCTTATAAATAACATATGTTGACATGTAATCTCTATCTGAGTCACGTGAGACTTGAGATTTATTTTCTGCCTAACTTATTAAATTTGTTTTGGTCAAAACATAAAGTTTTTTTTTAATGCACGGTAACTAAGTCGGCGCGAATATATGCATAACACTGCGTCCACATTGTGCCCAAGCTTTGCAATTTCAAAGCACCATTTATTGTACATATGTGGTTGGTCACCGGGGATAGCGCACGGAATCTAGGGCATTAATTTCATTATCAAAAAATCACTCATCCGTTCCCGTTCCACCCCATTGCACTTTTGCTCAGAGCGGCTTTCATCTCGTATCATCTGGCGGCTCGTTGCTGCACTCCACATGTACCAAGCCTCTCTCTTTTTTTTAGCCTTGGCTGCGCCTGTGTTTGCGACACGTGCGTGCGTGCGCGCGCGCGTGTGTGCCCGCCGATGCAATGAGTGTGAATCGTTCACGCTCGTCCAAAATTGTACGCGTCTGTCGCTGATGTGCGCGCTGTGCACCCCGTAAGGCACGGACGTGCGGAGGGCTGGTTGGGACAGCCATGCGCCACCGTGCTCGGAGATTCCTGGCAGACCAGATGCCTCTGTAAAGGCTTCTCCGCCTTCGCCATTTTGTCTCCCTATCCACTGCCTCAAGAGGTAAGTGCAGAAGCTCCGATGCAATGCATTAAACATCGCGCCCTCCACTGTTTTTTTTTCTATTAAACACACATTTCCAGATCGCATGCAAATAGTTAAAATGCGGAGCATACCGTTGGCTGTTCCAAAAATAATATTTTTGCAAGAAAAAAATGACAAAGATTTGTGGTTTATCTTGACAGTAATCTTCCGGCGTGCTAAATCAGTAGCAAATCTGAACTGTAAACAGACGGCTGATGGATGTAAATATATTCACGGAGCCTGTTTAATATCTCTTGGTGTTTTGTCTGCCGTTAGTTATGTTCTGTATGCATAATGCATTTATTTAAATCGTGGGGCTCGATTTTATTGGGGTGTTTGATGAAATGTTTTTTTTAGGTTTCCCGTAATAACGTTTGGGGGGGGGGGGTTTGTCTGTCCATTACAATGCGATGTTTTTTTTTACTTTCGCGGATGCACCCTATTTAATTTTGAGTTGATGGGAATTGGAAGCTGTGCAGAGACGTCTCTGCGTGGGGTCATGTTTCTTCAGCATAGTGCAGTTCGAGCACAACGCATTTTACCGACTTAACATTTGCTGTGTGATAGTGTCTACAAATGCCGACATTGTAAGCAATGGGTAATGTGCACGAATTTTATTAACTCAAATACACCTGCATTAAATTGCTGTTTTGCCTAATAATTTACGTTGTGTGTTTTTTTTTGTATTTTAATATTAGTTGTTTAAAAAAGAGCCAGAGAGAGAGGGAAAAAAACTCAGGTTCGAGTGCCACTTCTTATTTTATTACGCCAATGCAATCAATGGGCTTATTGTTAAACGAATAGGGAAATTGTGTAAGCGGAATATGCAATGTGCATTTTAGAAGCGAAAAAAGGGTGGATAAAATGCAATCTGATGAATAAGCGAAAGAGGCAATTGCCTGCTGGTAATTCAAACTAGACTCCCACATGCAAGTGCCCCAGTGTTTCCTGGGAGTGGTCGATAAAGCTGTGATCTTTGCACGGAAGAGGGCCCGCTTAGTGATCCCCACAGAACTGGCCGCTCATCTCTAAATTAAGTACCATTCCTTCACAGTTACCCCCAGGTCATCACAAAAAAGCCCCTCCAATGCAACAATTATTTTAATCTTGTTCTGCCAATTTGACTGCCAAAGCAATTTCGATGGATGCTTTTTTTTTCAAAAGAAAATAAAGAAAGCATTGGGCAGTGAATGTTATTTTAGGCAACAAATATACAAAGGAACCTAATAAAATGTAGGGGATATTTGACAATGTTTGCTCTTCTTGCTGCGTTGCCGGCGCTGTGATGTTTTACGTACAAATGTGGCAATAAGGAATAACAGCCAAAGTAACTAACAAGCACTGCTGATATATATATGATGTTGCCGGTTATCTTTGCTTACACATTTATCTTCAGTATAATAAAAAAAATGCCATTTGGGTTGTTCGTAAAACTAAAGAATGAACTCCTTACGTAAAACGCAATATATTTTGCAGCGGTACATATAATCTCCCCTTGAACATCAGACGCATCGCCAATTAATTGTTAACAACATTTTAGAAAATTATTATTTTATTTAAGTTTGCGGTTATATTCTTCCTCCCGCCCCCCCCAAAAAACATATCCTCTGTGGTCTCTCCTCAGTTGCCGAGGGCAGGAAAGCCATTAAGACATTGCCCACAGTGGCTTTACACCTCCCACAGGCCCAAACGCTATTGTCCTCTGTCAGATTAAAGCCCCAGAATCTTTTCCACTCTGCAGCATTATTTTCCCAATTGCATTCTCTTCACGCGATACATTACTGCCAACAGGAACATGATGCTTGCACATTTAGCACCAGAGATTCTGTCAAGCGGACAGTTTGACAGGTCATCTCAACGCTGTGCTACATTCGCGAAATCGCATGGCGTACTTAATTTTTTTTAAGTTGGTCGAATGGGAGTGTTGGTGAATTTGTATGCGCCGGATTTAAACGTTTCAGAAATAGATTTCGATTTTCTAGGACAATTTTGGATCATTTTATGGATTTTTTTATCATTTATATTTGTAATAATGTCACGCTTCTTCATGTGAGGAATCGTGGTATCGCCCGATGCCACCGTGCCCCCCCCCCCCCCATTTTTGGCGGGAAAAGTAAAGAAGTGATGTAACATTAGTGAGGTAGATTTGAAGTTTTCGTGACTGCAAGGGTCCATACTCTTTGATTTTTTCGGTAAAAAATCTAATAAAAATAAATTAAATCACGACGTTTCGGAGGCAACACAAGCTTCCGTCTTCAGGTGGCACTGTCACAGCAAAATTACTGTATCAAGGTGTGTTGCCTCAAAAACGTCGTGATTTAATTTATTTTCTTTTTTACCTACGTGACTTTACCAAAAAAACCAAAGAGTATTAGTGAGGTAGTTTCCTGTGAAGTAGTACTTTCGGATAAATATTTGTTTTGTCTCGATCATCCAGAATTTAAAGTCTACTCTTGAGTGTAAGATTTGGCCGATTAATCCAAAAATTGGAAACACATCCTTATACATATATACACACCCCTTGGCCACATGCCGAAATTAATACTCATCGTAGTTAGTTTGTAATTGTGATTACCATCTTAATTGTGGTTACATTTTCGTGGTAAACCGTGTATTATTGTGTTTGTATGTATGTTGAACATCTTTGGCACCGTATGTAACCAGCAGTGGCAATCGGAGGTGTGGACCGTGCTAATGAAAATATAAATTCAGTTAAATATCGTTGAAACTAGAACTATATATCATATGCATCGCATTGATTCTTTTTTCGAGTGCAGTGAAACGTGCTGCACGATATGTACGCATGCGTTCAGTTAAAACGTCTCGTTTTTTGCAGCCAAAGATGGACATTGCAGAGGCGTCGTCATTTCCCCTCGTCATTGGATGTGGCGTCTCTTCTCTCGCGCTTGTCTGCTTAATGATCATGTACTGCATCTTTTGGAGGTAGGCTTTTCATGTTTATTTAAAACATCAGTCGTGACCCTCTCAAACCCCCTCCCAGGATGCTTCTGAATGACTCTTGACATGCAGTGCAGCTTTTAATGAGTAAATTGAAGAATGTGTGGGGTTTTTTTTTTCGTCCTTCTCACTATTGTATATTTTCTTGAGATGCACTTGATTTAGATGCTTTTTTATTCAAGTTGCTCATGTTCATAATTTGCGACCCAAGATCTGTTTTGTTGACGCACATCTCCCCGTATGAAATAGCTAACTTTTACGATGGAAAAAAATGCACGCAAATGTGTTCAAATAACATAAATAGCTTTTCCTTCTGTTTTTGCAGGTCAATCAAATCAGAAAGATCTGTTATTTTGATCAACTTCTGTGTTTCCATCATCTTATCCAACTCCCTCATTGTGGCAGGACAAGCACAGCTCAATAATAAGGTTTGAATGTTTTTATAACACACAAAAAATGGCACGATATTTTACAGGACTTTTGCAATCACTGCCAATTTAAAAAAATTTTGCGAAATGCAAAAATATAAGCAGTAAATCAGAAAAGATGTGCAAATAGCATGATAAGCTAATGCTTAATTCCTGCATTGACACCATACCAGTGCTCTTTTAGCTTTATATACACACACACAACTAATTTCTGTCTCCCCATATCAATACAAATAGTCCATTTACATATTGGCTTTGCTAATCTATATTAATGAATAATATTGGTCTATTGGCTTTTGAGACTAATGCTATTGGATAATATTTTTCTGAAAAGCCAATAAACTAAAACATTTGTATTAACATGTGCAGATATACAATGACGTTATGCTGATGTTTGATTTTACCCATAATGCTCCACGATAATGCATGAGTGTATATAAAATATCACTTGTTTTTCCTTGATCAGGGCCCAATATCTTGGATAATTAGCTCATGCCTGGCACAGTATCAACTTTGATCAAACATGGCCAACTGCTGATGAGACCCAAAAGGTCAAAACTCGTCCAGAGTTTGCTTGCTTAAACAAATGGTGCTGAATAATATTGGTATGGAAACCCATAATGCCAATGGATTAAAACATTTGTTTTGCTATGTGGAGACACATTATAGGGTCCTGCTTGCATATGCTCTTGCTCAAAAGTTTCCAGAAAAATGCATTATGTGTTTTGTATTCTTTAACTGCAGGCCTTCTGCACAGCGATCGCTGCTTTCCTCCATTTCTTCTTTTTGGCGTCTTTCTGCTGGGTTCTCACCGAGGCCTGGCAGTCCTACCTTGCCGTCACAGGGCAGCAGCGCAGCAAGATCGTCCGCAAGCGGTTCCTCTGCCTCGGATGGGGTCAGTGACCGACTTGTGATGCGTGCCGTGCATTGCAAACACACGTTGCTGTACGGGCCGAGCCTTTGTGGGTTAAATAAACCGGTTATCAGGCGGGAACCTTTAAATGTTTCTTGCAAACCAGTGCTTACATACCCAATGACCTTTGCGAGCGGTGACATGGCTGAGCGGCAATGCCTTTGCCGCTTGTTGCGAAGGTTTTGCGGTTCTATTCCGGCAGGCATCCTTGGCGTACTTGCCGTAAATTTTACGTGCTGTCCGCTTCACAGTGACCGTTCGAGGTCATGTGATATCATTGAAAAGGGTCAGGCCATTGCGTTCTGGAAATCGTGGTCCAAATTTTCAAAATTTGAAGCATTACCTGCCAAGTACTCAATTGGGGTTATACATAGTGGAAACGTCGTTTCTCGCTTAGAAACTACTGCGGACTGCGTCTGTGAAACGCAGCACTTGCCATGTGCAGAGTAAAGAGAGAGCCACTTGAAACATTATCGTGAGGAACAAGTCTTTAACAAAACTCAACAACGTAAAACCGTATTCCAACTGACCATTTGTGTATGCGTGCATACAACGTGTATATATTGTTTGAAGCAATCTTCGTAGAGCACACGCTAACAGTTTTTTTTAATTCATGCACAGGTCTTCCTGCTCTTATCGTTGCTATTTCTGTTGGCTTCACGAAGACAAAGGGATATGGGACCATTCAGTAGTAAGTAGTCTTTACAATTATTTGGTCACGGTGACATTAGAACATTTAATAGCCTCATAAGTCCCGCTTGTGTTGTCAGTTAAAATCATTTCACAATGAGCCCATTCTAGTTGGCATCTCAAACATAAGTTGCATGCATCTGTGAAGTTTGTAGTGGTATAGCCATAGGACAGCAAGTTCTGGCAATTAATTTAATTACGATGCTGCTGATGCATATGTAGAGTAAATGAAAGGGGGGAATTAATGTCGCACTATCTTAACATCTTGACATGTCATGTTTAGCATCTCAGGATCAAGCTTAGGTTACAGAAAGTGTTTTTTTGTGCTCCCTCTTATTCGTGTTTGTAGTCCAATTAGAAGAATAAATAACACGCCCGAGATTATACAAACAATTGTTCGAGTAGTTGGACACATCCGAATTAATTAAACTGCACAGAGATTATTTGACCTTTTTTTTCCCCCTCTGCCCAAACAGTAAATAGTTGAGACTGTCATGTCTTGCACTTTCATGCTAATGTTGTTTATTTTAAATCAGAGCTGCCTCTTATAACCGAGTTGTAAATGCAGTGGGCATACTCTCTCCTCAAACAGGCAGTGGCAGGGCCCCTGTAATGTATTTTTATTGTGCCCTCCACCACTGCACATGTTTACAAATTGAATACTCAGCCGTATGTGTGTGCAATTCCCTGTTTCCCAATTCATATCTCAATTGAAAATAATGATATATACGCAACAGTGTTACTCACGCATTAGCTCTGTCTGTCCGTTGCATGATATCATGATAGTATAAAGGTGTGTAGATATTAAGGGCTTATCTTAGAGAAAGCTAGCCAACTTGATTCATAGCGTTGCCCAAAACTTGAAGACCCAAAGCAGAGCAAAATATGCTATTTGCAAATATGCAATTGCTTTTTGCCTTAAAAGCTAGCAATCAGTTTCTGTACCGATAATTATGAAACACTTTGTAGGACTGAACACATGATGGAAAGCGTTACAAAAATCAATGCGCGTGCGTGATTTTTCCCCAAATTCGTTGTTTTTCAGTTGCTGGCTGTCGCTCGATGGAGGGCTCCTCTACGCCTTTGTTGGCCCAGCTGCGGGGGTGGTATTGGTAGGTCTATAATACATAAAACATGTAAATTGGTAGGTCTATAATAATAAATACAAATTGGTAGTTCTCAAATAAAATAAATAGGCCTACAACATTCGCTTATTTGTGCCATATGCTGTAGAATTATATCCCCGTTCTAATGGATTAATATCAATAATGGTGTTCCCGAATTGATTTAGGGAGTATGACATTTCATTCATGCATTGATTTTGGAGGAAAAAATAACAGAACCCCATTTTGATAATCCAAATATTTGTTTTTGTCTTACACTAATCGGACACATATTGAAGAATGTCTCCTGTTGTTGAAATCCAAATCCATCTCAACCAGTTTGGCATGCAATTGGCCGCCTTAATTTAAGATATTTGGAGGCGGGCTTGAATTAAATGAAAGTGCAAGCTCACTGCCAAACCACCTGGGTGTCATCTTCTTGGTTCTTTCGGTAAAGTCACGTAGAATGGAAGTAATAAAATAATAAAAAGAAAACA
>CM025619.2:10343416-10380680 GCA_014621495.2 Entosphenus tridentatus | reverse complement strand
AATGGAAGTAATAAAATAATAAAAATAAAACTATAAAATAATTGTATTTTATTATATTATTTTATTATGTTTTATTTTTATGATTTCAATATTTCCATTCTACGTGACTTTACCGAAAGAACCAAGAAGATGAATCCCTGCAGTCACGAAAGCTTTAAATCGAAAATTACACCTGGGTGTCGTTTCTTTTGGCATACACTTGTTTGTACTGGCAATGCGATTGACGTGTTTGTCCAGATACATCTGTTTGTGCTGGCAATGCAACTAATGCTTTTCTCCAGACACTGACCAAGCCTGTGAATTCTTGGCCTGCTCTCGCAAATTTTATGGAGGATTAAGTCCCAAGAATTATCTGCATTGGCAGTAACCGCACTAATGTGTTAAGCATTTCAAAAAATAAATCACATTGTATTTCATTTGCATGGGCATTACATGCCATGACGACGCTTTACAATGACGTGAATAATATAGTCATGTCTAAAAGTAAATGAAAAAATAATAGATCACGACGTTTCGATCCCAACACAAGCAATCGTCTTCAGGTGAGAGAGAGAGAGAAAGCTGTTGAGACAATGTCTTACGTAGGCCTGAGATGGGTGCATCAAGGTAGGTGGGTGGAGCTAGAGATGGTCCAACCACAGAGGCTGGGACAATGGACACCCAGCCTGTCAATACAAAGACATACAACTTAGTAATGAAACTCAGAGAGTCAGTTAACATCGGTAGAAAATATGGAAACATCATAGCAAGTTAAAACTTTACCTGGTTAATCATGTCCTTGCAATGATTGCTCAATTTGTACCCACCTTAGAGGTTGAAGTTGTGTCTTTATATATCTGGATGGCTTCATGAACAAATATTTGATGATAGCCAGTGGGTTTGCAGAGTACCTTCGTCTTGGGAAAATCAATATCGTGTGAGCCCACAGCATTAAAACAATGATCAGCCACGGCCGAGGTATTGGTCCTGCCGTGTTTCAGATCTGCCTTGTGTTCACGAACACGGTCCGAGACATGTCGTTTAGTTTCCCCAATGTAACTACTGCCGCAGACACAACTTAGTTTGTAGACACCGGGGTATTGCATGTCAGGGATCACATCCTTCACAGATGGAATCAAATCACGAATGTTATGTACTGTGTTGAATCGAACCTGGATCTTGTGTTTGTTCATGATTTTGGAAATATTTTTGGTGACCCCTGCTATGCATGGCAAGGTGATGGTATTGATTGGGTCCTCAGATGGTTTTTTTCCCCACGGTTTCGGTGACAGTTTTACGGATTGTGCAGTCCGAATATCCATTCATCTTGAGGGCTTAGTGTACGTGCTCCAGTTCACTAGCTAGGTGTGGTGCTGGTCGGACATGCAACGGGCCCTATGGTGTAGGGTTTTGATGAGGGAATTATTCTGGGCTGGATGGTGGTGGGAGTCAGGTTTTGGATAGCCACCCAAAAAAAACTAAAAGATGGGTACAAATTGAGCAATCATTGGTAGGACGTGATTAACCATGTAAAGTCTTAACTTGCTATGATATTTCCATCCTTTCTACCGATGTTAACTGACTCTTTCATTACTAGGTTGGATGTCTTTGTATTGACAGGCTGGGTGTCCACTGCCCCAGCCTCTGTGGTTGGGCCATCTCTAGCTCCACCCACCTACCTTGATGCACCATCTCAGGCCTATATAAGAGCTTGTCTCAACAGCTTTCTCTCTCTCTCACCTGAAGACGATTGCTTGTGTAGTGATCGAAACGTCGTGATCTATTATTTTTTATACACGTGACTCGACCGAAAGACCCAAGAGTATGAATTCCTGCAGTCACGAAAGCTTTAAGATTTAATGTCTAAAAGTATTCATGTATAAGGTCCCTTGTAAAATCTCTGTGCTAGAAGCAGAATATACGCACGTGTATAAAAAATGCAATATATGTCGTATAACTGAATCTACATTCACTTAGATAGTATTACATTTTGCCTTAATTTTATTTTCTTGTAATTCTACTGAGATGTTACAAAGGGTGTGTATTGAAGATGGCACAAAATGTGACAGTAATTTGACGTATGAAATCCATTCATTCTTCACTTCTAGTAAGGGTTTCTTTATTTCTTGAGAAAAAAATAGGATTCAGACATCCCTCTTTCACTGATGCTCACGCTAATGTTTCATATTAGAAAGCCACAGGAGCTACATTGAAAACTAATTTATTTTCAAACTCATGTTTTCGTTTAGTTTGTTGTCCTTCCCCCGCAACACTGATTAGCATGGTTGGCTTCGTGCGGTGGGGAAGAGGTTCAACATGCGTACATTTAACACAACAATATGAAGGATGCTGCCTTGGTGTCATGGTTAGCAGACTGGACTTGCAATGCAATGGTTGTGCTGATTGATTTGATCTTTGGGCACGGTGATTGAAACAATGGTGCATGTTTTTTAAACCATCGGACCTCTATCCACCCAGCGTAACAAATGGATGCACCGCAATTTGGCGGATCGCGTGTGGTGGATGTCTGGATGGCATGGAAAGTAGACCAAATATCCTCTAGAGAGGCTCTCCAGAGCTCCCACTAGTGGAGGCCCTTCCACCAGCAGTGGTTGGCTACGTCCGGTGCGAAAGAAGTTCAGCATCCATGCATACGAGTATAGGGAATGTACCTTTACCATAAAATGACATACATTTCAAAGATAGAGTGTCTTTACTGTTTCACGATAAAGTAAAGCAATAAAATAGCGGTGCTTGAGTGGGCAACATTGACTTCAGCAAATGACAACTTAAAAATCTGTCGACGGGAGAGAAAAAAAAGAGCAGCCGTGTTCGGAATGTGATTGAGTTGCAATGAATAAGCACATTTCATAAGCAAATGCCCACTGAGCGAACAGCTGGGATCACTTGCTGGCTTGGTAATAATATATGGGAGCAATTTAAGGGCTTTTCCATCAGGAGCTGTCACTCTGCAAGCCGCTTAACTACGGGCGGCTGAGGTTAATCACATCACTGCTAATGGTCGTTTGTACATAATTTGCTGAAAGTTCGTTTAGAGCAGCATACCCTTAATTGCTTGGGTTCCGATGCCTGTCATTCTGTTTGGACGGGAGCAATGACAACCATCATTTAACGCTTAACCAGATTTAACCATTGGTTTAAAAATAAGCCGATTAAATGCCCGTGTGTATATATTTTGCTTTTGATATCAGTTCCATTATGTAACTGAAATACAGTGCTGTGGTATGAGTATGTGCTCTTCCAGCATTAATGAATAATAATTATCACTGCTCTAATATATTTCCCAAACGATATTTAATTTTACACAGTATCAGATTTTTGTTGTCCAAATGTTTTGAGATGTAAGTTGTTTGCAATGGATTAAGTAGTTACCGTCTCGCCAATGGTGGCGAGACGTTACTATCTCTCCTGTTATACAGGAGCAGTTAAACCAATGCGTAAGTTTATTCACTCTTTTCGTCTCTCTCCGCTCAGCCATATAAATGAGTACAAACAGTCGATGGGCAGGTCACGTGTCGTGAGATAAGCTCCCACCTCTTCCAATACGTCTTGCTAGCATGTAAACATTAGTGAAATATCCTTTAGAGGTGCTGTCTGCAGCTCCCTCTAGTGGAGGCCCTTCTGCCAGTAGTGGTGTGAGCCAATAATTGTACGGCTGCACCATTACCTTCATTGGGAGAGTAGAGGGTTTCGGGTATGTATGTGGGATTTTTTCAGTATTTCTGTATTCTTTGTGGGAAAAAAATTAAAATCATGTAACTTTGGTTACGGCTATAATTATGAATCCAGTGGGGAATAGTAATAATAGTTCACAACACTGCTGGATGAAGTCATGGGGATTGTTTGAACCCACTCGCCACGCTGCTCAGTGCAAGTCCGTGAAAGGGGGTGCATAGGGTCGGTTTCGTCGTCACCCACCACTCAAATTATCCGTGACCGGATGTCGAACTCATGTTGCGAGGTTCAGAGCGCAGTGTGCTAACGACTCCACCACCACCACCACCACCACTCTCAAATCCCCCCCAAAAGTGGTTTTAGTAACTGAAATACTTTTACTTCATGAAATTGGTCTCGATGAGTAAATGTTAAGAGGTGGGGTAATTGCTGGTCTGTGTTACTGTGGGGTACAACGTCTGGTGACGGGAAAAAAAACACGCGAAGAGTCGATCCAAAGGAATAATTTACGTGAAAACATTGTACGCTTTCTCAACCAATCTAATTGTTACGGTCAGAAACACAATTGCATGAAAATGTTTTTTTTTTAAATACATCATGTAGGTTAGACCTGTTTTGGCATTTTCTTATAAAGTATTAAAACACTTGCTAAAGGTCAGAATATTGCACGCCGCATGGATAAGAATAGATGTTGAATGATTACGGGTTGAACGGTATATTATGAATTATCCATTACATTGATTGACAAGATGTATGTGTTGTCTTTGTGTTTTTTAGGTTAATATGGCCATCTGTATTCTGGTGTTCAACAAATTAGTTTCCAAGGAGGGTATTCCAGACAAGAAGTTGAAGCACACGGCTAGGTAGGGGAGTATTGAAAGACAAGAGATGTGTTATTTTTTTACTGAAATATATATTTTAAAAACAATAATAGTGGATGTTAAGTTTTCAAGTATTTTATTATTTATGCTCATGATTACGACGTAAAAAAAAAATAACGTGATCAATTTTCACATGGTTTTTTGTGTTTTTTGGTTGTTTTGTACTTTTTAAGTTTCTTAATCCCGTTCTTTATAATTTAGGAAAAGTGACGCGCGATGCTATAATTGCGGTTTTGGTTGCACGTCTTTCTTCTTTGCATTGCTTGTGTTGGTTTTTTAGGCTCCAACCATTTTGCTTTTGGTTTCTTCTTCACTTTTGTTTGCAGTCAGATGGCACTTCCACATAACGGTATGAAGGTCAAATGTTCCAAGTGTGGAGTTGTATCAGGAAGCTCGTTATCAGCCTCAACTGCCAGTAATGCCATGTTAGTCTTTTTTTGCACACGACAGCTATCACAGTGCATGCACAGCACCGCCTGACAGTTCTGGGAGAGGAAAGCGAAGGTTGTAACCAGTCCAAAAAATGTTAAACGACATCCCTCCTGCACGGTCACCGCATCACAAGTGCACAGCTCCAAAGAGGGCTGTTATGAATTTCGCGATCGTGCCGCGCGAATTATCCAGGCTATTAATAACGCCCGCTACTGTTTCCAATTTTCGCTTTCCTTCTGAACCTATTACTGCAGTGTACACTTAATGACATAGTACAAATATGCAATATTTTTGTTTTTATATATATAGAAAAATAAAATCCATAATTTTGCACAACGTACACATATTTTTCTTTTAATTGAACGACTAACAAATAAAAACACGTTAACATTTTTTAAATGTCATGCCGCAGCTGTAAGCACGCTTACCAACAGAATCGGGCGTAAATGTCTCATTTTCTGCCCAACCACTGCCCCCACCCAACCACCCCCTCCCCCCTGAACCCCCCCCCCCGCACCCTGATGATGCCCCCTCTGCCTGGCTTGGTGGTGGCATGCAGGGCCTCCCTGTGGAGCTCGTGTGTCGTGCTGCCCCTCCTCGCCCTCACTTGGATGTCTGCCGTGCTCGCCATCACCGACCGTCGCTCGGCCCTCTTCCAGATCCTCTTTGCCGTCTTTGACTCCCTCCAGGGCATTGTCATCATGGTCGTCCACAGTTTCCTCCGCAAGGAGGTCAGGCTGGGGGGGGGGGGGATGTGTGGTGGAGCGGGGTGGGGCGGGGCACTGAACGATAGAATAAATCCGCTTTGTGGAGTCTCGCTTCGTGGATCGGCAGCATTAGCCATCCCTTGCGTTCGCCGCGGTGCCGCGTGGCTCCATCCACCGTCACCGAGGCACATACGCCACAGCCTTGTGTGTATCGTGGATGTCCACGAAACCCACGGTACCTGCAGCTCTGCTGTGGCTAAGAGGCACCCATAAAAAATTGGATAAAAACCATGGTATTTTTGAGTACATATTCTATCTCCTTTCAATACGTGACATGCTGATTATACTGATGATGGGACCTTTATATATAAAGTAGTTCGCAAACAGTAGACTAACGACAGAGTCAGTTGTTGCGTAGATTTTATTTAATTACCATACGGTAACAAATATTTCGTCAAGTGGGGGGGGATGAATGCTGTGGATCCTCCCTCTAATCTGACCAATGTCCACAGGGAAGCAATCACTTGTAAGATAGCCCCAACTACCCTAGTGTCGTTGTGCCCCTGCAATAAAAATAGACGTAGTGGATGGTGTCATTAATTAACTCTTCGGCTACTTCCATTACTGATTATAATTTAAGTGGCAGATTGGCAGAAAAACAGATGGGCTGGTGGTCTATCAAAATGGTAAATAAATCTTTCAAGATGTGAATCGGGCTCACGTGATTCCTAAGTCATAGGGAAAAGTTCCACACATGTTATATTTTCGCTTATATATTTACATTGAGCTGTAAAGAAATATGGCATGTTTAAACATACATACATGTGTAATTTCCTCGTGTAATATTAATCTGGGAATTAAATTTGTGGTCACTGGGTGTTTGTGTTTCAAACAAGATTAAGTTGAAATGCTGTCCACTCTTGCTTGGCAGAAATATGTCTCAATGCCTCCTCCGCATTAGAGTCTCAAAGACACCCAGGCGCCAGCCTGACACAAGGCGAGAGCTGACACCATTGATGTTGACATGCCCATGCCATGATGTTGACATGCCCGTGCCATGCTGTTTGTAATTTAAATTTTCCAGGTACAAGATGCCCTGAAGTGTAGAATTAGAAACACGGCCGACCAAAGCAATGGGGAGTCAAGTGGAACGTTTCCAAACGGTCATGCTGAGATTTTGGTAAAGCCACCATTAACATTGAATCCTCAGTATTAGTGGATTGTTGGTTTAAGCTTTCAGTAAATGACCTATATTTTATCTCAAAGTGTTTTAATGTTAAGCTGATTACATTTTTGCAATGAATGCTTATTTTAAAACAGTTGCATTTGTGATGTTTCTGACCCAATTTTTGTTTCAAATTTGTTTACATAGTCTGACTTTGAAAAGGATGTTGAAATGGTTTGTAGATCAGGTGAGTTTATTATCTTTAAAATGTTTGCATTATTTACATTTTTATTTGTGTAAACTGGAATTGCTCATTACGTAAGTGAAACAAAATGCCTACCATGTTCTCTTAAAATGTTGTTCTGCTTAGATTGCAACACTCATGATAATCCGTTTCATAATTTTAATGTAGTGTAACTTATTAATGTATAATAATGCATTAGCCTGGAAGTGTATGTCAAAGTACCCTCCAGAGTAGCTCCCTTAATTCCTCTCAAATGGAGGACTTTTCCGCCCGCAGTGGCGTGAGACAGATATTGCATTGTGGCACCTTTACCCTTCATTTATCTTTTTTACCTAATAATTAATTGTCCTTGATTTCAGATACATCGCTGTATAATTTCAACTTATGAGCCACTGTTATTTGTTCTCACCATTGCCCCCAGTGCTTAGCAAGGATAGCAGCATAAGTAGGACGGCCACAATGACCACGTCGATGGCCACGGACATCCTCCCGGAGCAAACGAGCCTGGAGAAGCCCGACTATAACACAGAGGTGGTGAGCCAGCCGGGCTACCTGGTGAGCAACCTCCCAGACATTCAGCTGCAGCAGCTGTCCACCTCCGTGCTGCCCATGGGCATGAACGATCTCGGCAACTACCACCTGAGCATGGAGATTGCGAGCGGGGGGCAGGGCCCCGTGTACCTCTGCAAGGGGGAGAACATGCAGGACGTCGAGTTGCTGCGAGCGCAAGAGCGGGCCCTCGCCAGCGACTACGTGGTGCTGCCGAGGAGCGCGCCGTCGTCGCAGGGTGGCGGCGGCGCCGGTGGCGACGGCTTGGAGGGGAATGTCGACGAGGTCACCCTGCGACGTGTGGCGCGTTTCAACGAGGACGGCACCGAGCGTCAGCCCATGGGCGATTGCGGCATGGACCTGACGAGCAGCTTAATGGAGGCCGCTTCGATGAGGCACCAGGGCGCCCCTTTGGAAGCGGCGGCTCATTCGTCCTTGAGATTTGGCTACGGGACTCTCAACAGAGAGATGCTCGGCCAGGTTTTAAGGAGCGAAACGAGCTCGACGGTTTCTCTTAACTCCTTGGAGGTATGTAAATAATTGTTTGAACCGCCGTAAAAAAAAAAAAACTTGGCTTGAAGAGAAAAATAAAATTGGTCTGGCTGCGAAAATGTGCTGTTTGTTCCCAGTGTTTATTCCCAAAAGCAATGTAATTCATTAGCATTTAAAGAAGTGCTCTTACTGGCTTGTAAATGATCAATTGCATTTTTTGTATTTAATATTCCACACGTTGAAAAAACGTGTATTTTCACGTGATGCTGATGTATCTCATATTAATTTTCAAAAGCTGCACTCAGGATCATTTAATCTTATGTAGCCTGTTGTGTTCCCTCCATTTCAGAGAAGAAAATGTAAATATTCAGAATTGGATGTTGAGGTGAGCAGATGGTTTTTGCTTATGTGAACTGTAATGTAATTTCTCTCATGCAGTTCAGCTTAAGCTTAATCAGGAGGAAGTGCAAAGCTTTCTGATATTACGTGAACCAAATATGACTTTAATCATGACGGGTTGGTTTTTATATAATGGAAAAATTGAAAAGTGTGTTCCCTTTATGAATAAAATACAAACATGTTTTTTTTGCGATGAAGTCATTTTTCCGATTTAATATTCGGTGCGTATCGACCAAACGCACGTTTGATACTTATGATGACCCTATGGCATACCCAATACCAAAACCAAATTCTAAAATACGTTGTGTGCATTTGAGCTTTGCAGATAGAAATTCTGCATCACATATATATGTTGGCAAAATTACACACTTGCTACTGCCACTGGCCACTAACCCTTCAATTTTAGCCCTTAAAACTCAGCTCCTTACTAAGCAAGCAGCCCTCTCCAAAAGTCAATTTGTTGACTTCTGGCAGATTCATTCTCCAAATTGAACACTTAACCTAAGAGCCATGCGGATGGGCGGGAGGAGGAGGGGGGGACTTAAAAAGCAGGTGTCTGACTAGCATTTAATTTTGAGCTATTCCATTGGTTATTGTTTTCAATTATTGGATATATTTAACTGGAAAATAAACGAATACATTGTGTGTATGTATTGAGTGATGCATCACATCCCTCAGGTATTTGGCTACTATCAATTTCCACGTGATGATAAGCCACTTCGTTGAGTTATCAATTGTGATAGGCCAGGTTGCTTCTGAAAAAAAGCTACGTATCTCAGTGGGTCTTGCCTGGTAAAATAACATATTTAGTTAAGTTAGCACACTCCCTCATTGTGCACCACTGCACAATAGGCATGTCTACTCCTACCACCGGCATTCACATTTCACGTGCGCTACAGGTTACAGCTCTCGCATCACCTGCTCAGGAACGCGACATCATGTGCAAGGAAATTAACATGTATTTGTTTCTCAGCCTTGACCAACATAATGGCCCTCGTTGTATACTCATCTCTTTGTTTTAGAAAATTATGCGTACACGCAAGAGGCATTTAGACATGTTCCAGGATTTGAACCAGAAGTTCCAGCATGTCAACAAAGACAGGGATATCTCGACGGTTGATCTCATGGTAAGAATTGAAGAGCTGTAAGTACCCTCTCACAATGCAATTCATGTTTACAACGCTCAACAGTATTATTTTCTGTTGTGCATTATATAGTTGTACGTCAAACTAAGCCCCGCGGCTAACAGAACGTCCTTGCCTCTTAACATCTGGCGGTTCATCAGTATCGGTTTAAGCAAGCCTGATGAGATGCTGAATGTCAAAACTGGTCCAAAAATTGGCTTGTATTTGCCCAATTCTGCTGAAATGACGCAGGACATACGTGTGTGAAGGAGACACATTATCTGCTTATTCCCTCGGTGTTTGTTGTAAATTTGTTCTCTTGTGGTTTTATTTGAATAGAAATCGAGCCAGAGGTGGAGTGTTTCTTCAGCAGGAAGTGAAAAGGTAAAAATTACATTTACCACTGCAAATTGGAATGCAAATGTAGCCGTCTGATCATGAAAATGCAGTCAATGATGCAATGGGATGCATTTGTGTTATCCTATTTGTTGTTTCGTATATTGTTCATTGGAATGCTGCCGTTGTGTTATAGTGAGAACAGTGGACAAATATAGAGGTCGCCAGTGATTTAATCTCCCGGGATGGCAGCTGAAACAACGATGCAAGTTTCTTAAATCCCCCCCCCCCACATCTGTCCACCGAGCAGTATAGATGGCTGTATCAAAGTTAGTCGATCAGCAGGTCGTGCGTGGCGAGGCAGGTATTCCTACCGCGTCCAAATTCGTCTGGCCAGTGTGAAAGAGTAGGCCAAATACCTTTATATAGCAATTCTCCAGAGAAATCAATTGTGGGGCTGCACTTTTACCTTTTTTGTTTTGTTGTCTGCTGGAGATGTTGAGATATATGACTATCCCAATCGATCAAACGTGCACCATGACCATGCAACTCACGGACCACCCTAAATCGCATCCACTGCACAAACCGTGGCAGACGCGGAGACCTGATACACAAGTGGAAAATAAAAAACTCTCCAGAGTGCAACTGTGGTCACCCAGAACAGACCGTACAATGTATGACGACAATGCCCTCGATCCACAAATACGAAGGTGACATCACAGCGACACACTCCGCTACTCCTGATGCGGTTGACTGGCATGACCACCTTGAATGTGAAATTGTATTTGTTGCTCTGCATCTACATCGGCCATACGAAAGACAAAGAATTGTGTGCACCAACTCTAGCGTCGTCTGTGTGAGCCTTGCTCAAGTTTTGTTTGAATTTAAAATGTGTTTAAATTTGTCACCATTGTCCTATTCCTATATCCAACCGTATAACCCAGGTTGCTCTGAAAGATAAACTCTCGTCTCAACTCTCACTGGGTCATAACCTGGTTCAACAATAAAGGATCTGCATGCTATATTCCATTTCCCATGAAGCCATATATGGATAGCTTCATGAACGAATCTTTGTTGATAGGCAGTGAGCTTGCAAAGTTCCATCGTCTTGGAGAAATTAGTTTTGTGTGAGCCAGCCGCATTAAAATAATGATCAACCACGGCAGAAATATTGGTCCTACCGTGTTTCATGTCATCAACCGCTTTGGGTCATGGCTTGATTTGTGTTTCCTTGTTATCTTACCCCAGGGCACATATGCCCCGCCCACTTCATTGCGCCGCCGGAGCTCTTGTGCCACGCCCATTTCTGAAACCTTTATAAACGGTTGCCTTCGGTGACCTCCCCCCTCTTTCCACATGAAGACGCTCGCTTGTGTTGTGATCGAAACATCGTGGTTTTAATTTGTATTTTTTTTTCTATCTACGTGACTTTTCCGAAAGAACCAAAGAATGTGAATTCCTGCAGTCATGAAAGTTTTATGTAAAAAAAATTACGGTCTTGTTAAAGAAACCAGTAAGACACATTTTGTGTGATTTACAGACTTGTAGAAGGGGAATAGTTGCAATCCAAATTACCATATCTGTTACATTAGATTCACGACTGTGTTACACATGCATTACACATACCCCAACCCCATCACTATTTCAGCCCTAAATCATGTATTGCATGTGCAGTGTCAACGATTCAGAGACAGTTTCCACGGCCTCATCCGCACACTCTCCACAATAGCTCAGCCTAGCCTGTACATTACTCGAGCCGCCTAACACTGATGGTGCTGACTGAGATAGCCAACTACTATCCTTCCTAGCGGAGACGTTTAACGACGACAGCGACGAGACGAAAGCAACGACGAGATGAGTCAACTCCCAGAACCAGCAGCCTCGAGCCCCTGCTCTCGGCTCCTTTTATGCTCCCAGCACGGCTTGGCCCCGCCCTGACCGCGCCTCCCTTCTCGAACCCGCTACAAGGTTCCAGGGGCCTCCAGACGGGGTCCTCCGTGACCCTTGCCCCAGTTCCTCCGCTCTGCCAACACACCCCGTGCTCACACTCACCGGCGTGTGTACTGTCTGTCCACAGTTGCCGCTGCTGCCCACCAGCCAGCGCTATTACACTACACTTGTGTAACCTGCTTCCGCTCCTCCCTTAAAACAACCCCCATCTCTTCTGCCTAGCCTAGCCTGCTACTGCTACTTCCCGCTCTGCCCCCCAGCTATGACCAGTCCTACCCCAACCCTTATCACTAACTACCCCTACCCCAACCCATATCAGTACCACTACCCCAACCCCAATCACGACCCTAACCCATGCTTAACCTCCCCCACCTTTTCTCCTGACACCATAACTGTCTTGGTACTTTCAAAAACCCCACTCTGTAAAGTGCCTTGGAATAAGGCATTATATAAACATATATGAGATTCGATTTAGAGACATATCTTGGAACAAGACAGACTCAAGCAATAACGACTGGAAACATTTTTTTAAAGGAAAAACTGGTTAAACGAATTCAACGATAAAAGTATATTTTAAAAAATGTTTTAATATAATTTCTTGCTTCTTTGAGTCTGAATAAAAGAAGAAAAACATCGCTCTTCTACCTTATACATTGAACTCCTCTCGGGAGGGGCCAATTATGCTAAAGACAGTACATTTGGCATTTTACGTTGATTGACTCTGTCATATGTAATGTCAAGTCATCCCCGGTGGCAATACATACTTTTAAAAACAGAGGGCTCGCTTGGATGCGTGTGAAATACGTAACGCGAGACGGAAATCCAGCGGACCTCATCTGCCTCGCGCGACATTAAAAAGCAATCCTCAATCCTCTCGCTCGTTCACGTGCCCCCTTTTGCCCCTCTCGCTGCCCTGCAATGGCCCAGGAGAAGCTGACCCCGAGCCGCAGCGCGTGGGACGGACAGCGCAGTACGTCGAACCACATGTCGCCCGCGTGGAGCGGCCTGGCCTGCCAGTCGCAGCCCGGCGCCGCCGAGTGGGAGAAGGCCGTGGGGCCTCTGCCCCTGGTGGCCCACGAGGGGGACATTCAGACGGAGGTGTAGGAGCGGGTGTTGCGCACTGCCACGCGCCACGTCTTGCACGTGTCTCCCCCACTTTCCGCGACTTGGAGGTGTACAGAGCAAGAGGACTTTTACCGAACGAACGTTGTGTTTAATACCAGGCACCCGCGTCCTGCTGTTGATCTGTTGATCATGATTGTGCTGCTTTATAAATACACGATGCCATTTATCATCCCCCCCCCCTCGTCGAAGCAAATTGCGTGGTTTTGTTTAGTTGAATGTGTTACAGCGTTCTAACATATTATTTTAGTTTGTTGTGCCATTTGAGTTGATATATTACAAATGTTAGGAATGAAATTCACCCGAATAGTTTTTTTTCCTATCACTGCAATTTCAGTATCTTGCAAATATCTAAATTTTACTTAAGGTATGCTGATATGTCGATATATTAAAGTTACTGGTGTATACCAGTATGGTATTTTTTTAATATATATTTCTGAAAATATTAAAAAGCCACCAATGTGTTGTGAAGTAATGTGGAATAAACGTGTTTCATATGGTATATTTTCCAACATTGCCTTACATAAAATCCTATAGGGCAGCCAATGAATAGCATTTAAAACATCCTTGTTTGATCCTTATGCACATGTAATATAGATTAAGACAACATTCTATAGAAGAATGTACACATTTCAAATTTGCATAAGATCACGTGGGGATATCCTTAAACTCTTTAAGGTGGTTATGTAAGGGACTGGAATAAAGTAAATTTTTTATTTTTTTTCAGATTGTTTATTTTATTGCAGGAGATGGTACGTTTACATAAGACATGCAGTGAGAAAAAGATACCTAATATATATATAAAAAAAGTTACTACCTTTGGATACAAATAGATATGATTAACATTTTAATTTGCATTCACAAAAAATGTATAATAGAAATGCCACTGTATATTTACAACAAAAGTCAGCCTTAATTGGACATGCCATCGAATTATAAACTAGAAAGTAAAATGTTATTACATTGACAATCACAAAACAGGTGTGTAATACATGTGCCCATTGGCCCTTTTAAAAATGTAGTTTACCACTGAGTATTAAATATGGTGACGTATGATTCGACTTTGCTTATATTTACAGCTTTAATGTGTAAAAAAAAGCATAAATTATAACTTTTTTTGTGTTTGAACTCCCATTTTCAAAAGCATCCTCTCCACTTGCCAAGTTGTACATATAACCTACCTTATACACTGTCAACACAGAGATAACTTATTTTTTAAAATACAATAATATTAAATATAAAGTCTCGTAGATATTGCAAGTATTTTGTTTCTT
Source organism: Entosphenus tridentatus (assembly GCA_014621495.2). Classification (NCBI taxonomy): domain Eukaryota; kingdom Metazoa; phylum Chordata; class Hyperoartia; order Petromyzontiformes; family Petromyzontidae; genus Entosphenus; species Entosphenus tridentatus. The sequence goes on along the minus strand of CM025619.2, from coordinate 10,366,330 downwards.
ACATGCTCACTCTTAAATCTTTCATACAGCGACCTCGGTTTGAGTTTGCAATAGCCATGTAGAAAATTATTTGCACAATTTTGCTTTAAAAATGGGTAACAAGTCACACGAAAAATAAAACAAATAAACGCTACTTATAAATAGGATTAAAATAAAAAAAATCGCTTGGGGCTGATGAATTTTAATTTCTGTAAAAAATATTTATGCATTCAGCTTTCCATCTGCACTATGGCATACATTGTATAAATTGTGCTAACATGTTTCTTTTTTTAACAGAACAAACTTATACTATTAAGCAACCTATTGTACATTGATATAATATGTAAGCAGAACATCTAACGGTTTAGTTTAAAAAAAATTAGGATGAGTATATGTTTGGCTGTTTTATTAACAATGTATTATTCAATAGAGATTAAAAAAAATGATTACGTTTTTCCCCGAGCTAATGCAACGCTTGGGTTTGTCATTTATTTATAGTAGCTTAAAAACTGCTATTTTCTGATGTATGAAAGTTTGTAAGCTGTACAAGGCTTCAGAGGGTTACTAGACATGTAAAAACATGTTTATTAAAATAAATCAATTTATAAATAAAATATATTGTGCCCACGTTCTCGCAATTGTAAATATTGTTTGCACACATGCATATTTATAATTGGGTGTGCAGTGGAAGTCACGTTTGAGTGATTTCATTGGGTGTGTTTTTGTGGATGCCTGTGCTTTGCTAACTTAGGAAAGCCACGCTTATTCATCATCTGCAAGCTAATTTCACTGCTTAGGGAGGTAAACGAAGCCATGCATCGAGTGTCTTTGATTGCTATTATTTTTTAACGTACAATAAAAAACGCAATCATAATTTCAAGCCTCATTTCAACTCACGGTACATTAAAAATCATTCAAACAAATGTGGTAATTGTGAAGAAATATGTACGCCATAAAATTTGCCGTAAGGTGCCCTTTCACTGTATTATATGGTTTTTGTTGTAATGTTTCCACAATTGCATCATTGTTCTGGTCATGTCATGAGATGATGCATTTGCATTTTTTACAAAGCAGTGCATTCCTACTTATTAGAGAACGGCCTTTGGAAGTGGATATCACGGAGCTACCACTGAGATCCCTACAAGTGACCTATTCTATGGTTAAAACAGTAGGTGGTAGCACTTTTTTATCTTCTCTGCATATTAGTGTATTGTTCAGTCAAACAAATAGTTTAATTTTACCGAAATTAAGTGCAGCACCAGGTTAATTTTGTTTTATACTGTTAATTTGAATCTAATTACAAGAATGCCAACAAACAATATCATTTTAATAAAATTTACCAAAATGTAAGGAACAATCACTTTTTCCACCGCATACAATTTTACTAAATTCTACCTCCTGCAATACAGTTTCATAGGTGATTTATATAACCAATCAATACAGTATAAGTTATCACCAATGCAATGTACATTGATATAATTAAGGATAGCCTATCACGAGGTCTGAGTGTTTGTGAACACCTGGTGATGCTGTTTGTAATCCATTAGATCGCGTGAATATATAAATGTGTCGTTAAAACCCGCCAACACCCGACACAGCCAACTTGTAAGGGTTGTCACGTAAACAGAACGTGCCAATTCGTCACTTGTACATAGGCCTCTGCAAGGTAAGGTAATTTACCATTTTTACCGGGTAAAAGGGTAAAGGTAAAGGGTAAAAATGTCGACATGCCAAGGGGTAAGGTAAAGGGTAGGGTAAAGGTAGCTCGGAAGAATTACCCGGTAGGGTAAAGACAGCGCAAAGTATTACCCGGTAAATACGGTACCTTGTTTACCGCTAAAAGCTCCGTTTGCGCAGTCCGTGGCCTACATTTAATAAGTAATATTAAAACAAACTTGATAAAAAAAAACACGATTTTATTAAATGTACTCGTAATGACAGAACTCCACGACTCCAGGAAGTGGCCCCGAAGCTTGCCACAACGTAAGGGACCGTGGTGATTTACAGCCAACGTCAGTCTAGCGTGGTCAATTAGACCCAAGCCGAAACATAACAAATAAAAAAGTTTTAAAATATATATATTTTTTATGATAGAATATAGTATTGTCATCAGTATGACCTAAGTATACCAAGTTTGCAGTCGAGTTTTTAAAAATGTAAGGATACAACAACAACAATAACGACAACAACAGAGTGAGTTAAAATAAAGCGTGTAAAATTGGAATAATCGAGAGTATTCTATATGATTAAAGTGCTCTGCCTAGCATTTACCGTTATAAACCTTGTTCATGTGTAGTTGTTCCCTAGTAATTACCCTGTAATCGGGTAATTTGTATGGGGTAAGGGTAAAGGGTAGGGTAAAGGTAAGCTCGTTGCTTTTTACCTTGTACCTTACCTGCTAAAGGGTAAAAGGTAAGGGTAGAGTGATGGTATTGTGGTAAGGTAAAAGGTAGGGTAAAGGTAGGCTCGTTGTTTTTACCTTTTAACTTTTACCTTACCTTGCCGAGGCCTACTTGTACAGCACATCGGTGTGTTGGAGAGCCAAGCCACAACATTTACAATCTGAGTACGACGTTTCACCAGTAATTACAACTAGCTTAATCAGGCAAGAGCCAGATTTGGAGAAGTCCACCTGTTTCGTTCCTTACATAGAGGCGTAGATGTGTTGACCATGCTTCTGCACTCTTGCACAATGTGGTGGGGGGGGGGAGATTACCGAGGCAAGGTACATTATGCATGTGCATTATGCGAGCCCTTTGAACTTGTCCTTCCTGTCTATTGTTTATTAAAATACCTCTACCAACGGTAATCCCTATTGAAGTGCGCTGCCCTTCGTAGGCATGCATTTGTAGTGGTGTTATTTCACACGGACAACTTATTATTTTCGCCTGTGTCACTTTATTCGTACAGAACTCCTCGCGTTCAACACCACAAGTCTCCGTCGCAACTCCTCTGCTTTTACTGCTCGTCTGCTCCGCTTGCTCGCTCCGCTAGCCTGCTACGTTGCCCTCGGCCAGCTTCTCTACTGCCAGCCTTATCACCCTCTCACTGAGGATTCCGCTAGCCTCTCTACTTCTAGCCTGTCTACCCTCACTCCTCCAATCTGGCCCGTGCCACCAGCGGGGGATCAGCCAACACCGCTGGAGAGGACGAGGTGCGGCGAGCTGGGTCCCGGACTTCTCTTGAATTCACTCTTGTCTTCACTCCAACCAACTCAACTCCTCTGCCTCACACATTCCCCTTTTATCCCCCTCCTTTTTAAGTGCCCCCAGATGGCCCTCATTAAGCCGGCGTCCTCCCCACGCCTCACGCACGTGTTCTCCCCCTTATCGCCACTATCTCTCGCCTCCATGGCGCCTACTCTGCGTTTGCATTTGCAGCCAGCCAATCACTGCCTCTTTCCCTAATTGCGGGCGTCTCTCTGTCTGCTGTTACCCAGGCCACCTGCCTGCACCTGCTTATCCTTAGCTGACCTCACTGTCTGCAACCCCGTACATAATGCAACTGCTGTTTGCAAACCCTGCGCGCGTTCGCCACTAAACCCTGCGCGCGTTACGCCACTAAACATTTAAATAATGTATTATTTAATTATTCGCTTCCATGCAGCACTAAGGCGGTATCTATCCAAATGGTCAAAGTTATTTAGATTTCTTTCAATTTCGATAGATTATCTAATTAGTCTTAGCTAGTAGTAGCTAGGTTTGCACAAACTTCAATATTATCAAAATCAATTGAGTGGTCTTGTTGGCACGTGTGTTCTGCTACTGCTGACAGTTGTATTTTGGAGAATTTAATATTTCTCTAATGTTCTTTTAGTCTTGTGCTGATCATTCGTCCTGTTTGCCCAATATAACATTTACCACACGTGCAGTTAATCCTGTACAAACTTTCTGTTGGTAGCTTCGGAAATACATCTTTTGTACCAGATATTAATTTCTGCATTTTATGTACCATGCCAAATATGACTCGGATGTTTTGTTTTTCCAAACATCTGGCAAGTTTATCAGTTACTCCTGCAATGTACGGTATTTTGATCGTTTTAAATACTTGGGCAGTTTCAATGCTCTTATTATTTTATTTGGTTTATGTATTCAATGCCCTACTCTTAGGTTTTTTTCGGTAAAGTCACATAGGTAAAAAAAAATTACTAAAAGTAATAATAGAAATAAAATAATAAATCACGACGTTTCGGAGGCAACATAAGTCTCCATCATCAGGTGGTGCCATCACAGCTAAAATTACTGCATCAAGTGAGGCAAAATTCCAAGAGACCAGCCCTTAAATACAAGTTAAGGGGGGAGGGGCTTATCTGAATGTGGTAACCAGGGAATGGAACGTGGGGGTGGTGGGCGGGGCTACAAGAGAAATTGGCCAACGTCATTAATGTGCAAGAGAACAATCGGTGTTCCTCGACCTAAACCGTAGTCAGTATGCATTTTCTTTCGGTAAACACTGACTTTACCAAAAAAACCTAAGAATACTGTGTTATTTACCATTTTTACCCCATCCGAGTGGAATATCCAGAAATGGTAGACTTCTGTCAGCTTCCACTTCCATAGTGAACTGGATGGATGGGGTTTGCGAGTTGAGATGATTTAGAAATGCGTTCAGTGATTTTTGTCGTGTGGCCAGACCACCAATGTGTCATCCACATATCTAAACCAAGCAGATGGTTTTAGTGTGCTCCACAATTCTGGCTGTCGCCTGATGAAGCTAGTTGTAATTACTGGCGAAACGTCGTACTCAGATTGCAAATGTTGTGGCTTGGCTCTCCAACACACCGGTGATGCTGTACTAGTGACGAATTGGCATGTTCTGTTTATGTGACAACCCTTACTAGTTCGTTGTGTCGGATGGTGGTGGGTTTTAACGACACATTTATATATTTACGCGATCAAACCCCAAAACCTCTATTATGGATTACAAACAGCATCACCAGGTGTCCACAAGCACTCAGACCTCGTGATAGACTATCGTTAATTATATTAAATGACGATACTCCCCGTTGCATAATGACCATTAGCCACGGAGCTTTGTGGATGCTGGAGGAGGCAGAGCCTCCCCCTCTTCGAGTCAAGCCGTAGAATGTTGGTACATCATTCGACGGGCACCGGAGCCTTCCTCGTACACAGTGGCGACGAATGTATTTTTATTTATATAGAGTTTAAGTAGAATATGAGCAAAGCGAAAGTCCTGTGCACGTGCATGTGTCTTGGAGTTGTTATGGTGTTGGCATAACGTTGTCATGTTGGCACAACAACTCCAAAAACACATGCGAGTATGTGCAGTATATATTTAACAGTCACGAAAGGTCGGCCTGCAACAATGTGATATAAAGAGATTGACGGAAGTAGGATTGCTTTTGGAAAACTGAACTGATAATGAAAAGCAACGTATCATTGTGCGACGGGGAAGAATGTGTTTATAATAGGTGAATGTTACCTCCTGCTGTGCGTATCAGAAACCGAGACAATGACAAAGGAAATGGGACCACGTCTGATATGTGCACCAAGAAGCACGTGGTGGTGCATGCGTGGAATTACAGAAATAGGAACACATGAATCTGGAAAAAGGAGTTCAAAGCTATACTGTACACGTATTATTGACTGAAATGCGATTTTGATGGTTTGAAACCTAACTTTAGGATTTTCTGTTTATATTTCAGAAAACCTTAACACCAAATGTGCATCCATGTAAAATACAATCAGGAGACAATGCCGCCCTCGTGCAATGGTTGAACGCAGTGGAGGTCACTTGCAATCAGTGGCTCTATGAGATCTCCCGGTGCGGCAGCTGAAACAAGGGGACAAATCAATAATACAAGTCACAATCAATTGGTAGGTCACGTGTGGTGGGATACGGCGTGGATACTGCCACCTCTTCCAAGTTGTCTGGCCGGTGTGGAAGACTAGGCCAAAGGACCGTCTAAAGGGGCTCTCTAGAGCCGTCTCTAGCGAATGATAATCTGCCAATAATGGTGTGAGCAACAACAACTCAGGCTTGGGCCTTTACCTTGCTATTAACAAATGTAACTACATTTTTTCATCTAACACGCTTTGATGTGATATTATTAGTTTGACACGAAATTAATCTGTGGACAGGATTTAATCGACATAGAATCGCACCTCCGATGCGCAAGGTTGGCTATGTACGGTGCGAAAGAAGTTGCATGCGTACAATCGCATCTGGGTTTGAAATGACTGGGTCTCATCAGTACCACTTCCGTGTATATGATCCCTCAATAGCATTGCAATTTGGCCACAACACCTTTTAATTCGCTATTGATTGGATGTATGCTTCTGAGCTATATTGTTTGCAACAGAAAGTGACAGCAAGCATGGCTTGGTGTGCGCTGCTTGCTCGTTCTGTACACCATTTGTTTCGGAGAACCGGAGCAAATGAAAAACATGAACGAGCCCAAATTGTGACCAAAACTTTACCTGAAAAAAAGCTCTTAGGATTTTGAAGAATTTACGCCGTGTAAAAAAAAAACCTAGTTATTCATTTTTGTTTAAAACGGATCATTGAGTTGGATGGCCCTGACAAAACGTAGGCCAATAACTCGTGTTATTATGCACAGACGTGTCGAATCTGATCCAGGGGCAAATTAAGAGTTTTAGTTTAGAGATTTAGTTTTTGCCAGAACTTTCTTGAAGAGCTTACATAGAAGAGAGCAAGTGTGGCATCGTATAAGCCCAGGGGTTTATTTAAGTATGGGGAGAAAAAAAATCATAATTGACTCTTCCTCAGTGGTTACTGTTGGCCACAAAAGCAGTTAAGTGCTGAAGTAACGGTAGAGTTCTGCAGTGCACAGTTGTAAAAAATGTGATGTTAACTTTTTTTGGAAGCACTCCTCCCACCGCACATTATCCCTTGCCCTCTTACTTTTGCAGTAAATGCCACTTTCAAGTTTTAATGTATCGGTTTAATTCCCCCACCACCACCCCTCCGTGTAGCACCCACGTAATGAACCGCACTGCATTCACTCGAATGGATATTGCTTCAAAGCGCTGCGCGTTTACCCGTCGTAACAGTACTCCCCACAACATCCGTTACGCCCATTAATAAATACATACATGTTTTAGTGTAAGTAATAAAAAAAATCATGTGAGGGTACAAGAGAGTGTTCATAAAACACAACACATGGGTGGCAGAACGACTCTTGCTGCGGTGACATTTGGCACAAGCCAAGGGAACACTTCACCCCGTGTGTCATTCAACTAAAAGTTTGCACCCACGAAGAAATGTTGCGCCTTACGGTTGAGCTAGCCTTTGACTCATACCCACAGCGGTATGCAGTCAAGGGGTGAGAGGCAGCATTTTTCTCATTCATAAATGAATGAGAATTGCATTTTTTACATGGGTTTTTGTGGTACCACTGAAAACTCTAAGCCGTCAATAATTAAATCCCAAATGTTGAAAATGACCAAACTTCCTGAACAGCTTCAAACGAATGGTGTGTAGGGTATCCGTGGCCCTAAATCAGTCTGGTAAGTAGTTATTCACATTCGCACTGAATCCGGCAACATATTGCGAAACTCTCTTCCCATGGGCATCGAGTTGCAGCAGAATGCAGTACGGCAAAGTGTGGACTGATATCATCTGTCCCTTCGGTGCCGGAGTGAAGTTTTGTCCCCTTCACGCGAGTGGGTTTTCTCCGGGTGCTCCGGTTCCCTCCCACACATCTATGAACACTCACTAATTGGCCGAAAACATCTGAATATATAGAGAACTGCAGAGCGATTGTCGACACTGCCTCACCGCCTCGGAGTCTCCCAGCTTGGCCTGTGTTTCCTTAGCGATTGTGAGAGGCAATGTGCATGAATTATGCAGTATAAATGCCATCGTTAGATATTTGTTTTCAGCATTGACTACTCTCAACAGGAGATATACAAACAAACACAAAGGAATAGTCGATGCAATAATTCAAACTGTTACAGAAAGTAAGTGGGCTTGATCAGATCACGTCCATATGAAGGGATGGTGGCTGAAAATCAAGAATAATGATGGAGTGGCAGCAAATGTATGGAATGCATCCGAGAGGACGCATATTAAGGAGATGGAACAGTAACATTTGCTTGTGTGCAGGTGTTATATCAAGTGAATTATTGTATTGCAGACTTGTGAGAGATGGAGACAGCTCAGGGTGGCGTTCATCCAGCAGTAAATTGATCATGGCTGATGACGACTCACTACAATAAAAAATAAAGCATAATTAAGTTGACTGAATTAAATTAAATGAAATATTAATGTTACTTACACTTGGCTTTAAATTGTAAGACCACATGCCTGAAGCTCCAAAACTACTCTGTGGATTGGTAGCACTCGATCAGGAGAATGTGTAATGGTCATAGGTACACCAGGAGTTTGATTGTGGTGTATTTGTGAAGCTTGTCCATTACGAGTTATTTCATATACAGATACAAAGTTAAAATTATTAAATACCGAAATAACCAAAGAGTATGGATTCCTGCAGTCACGAAAGCTTCAAATCTAGATTTTATTAAATACCTAGTGCACATTACAGAATTAGATAGAAATTTCAAAAGAGTAAAATCTTTACTGAATTAAAAAAGTTGTGTAGAAACATGAGTATGTTATTGGCTTCGGAAATCAGTGCTGCATGTATTGTTGTTGTTTTTTTCTTTCTAAGTAATCTTTTTTGTATTTTTTTCTACAAATGTATCCCCATTGTGCTATTTGTGTCACATCATGAAACAGGAAATCCATTTGGATCTCTCGCAGAGCTGTGCAACCCTTTGTGGTAGGGGAACTGCACGCGGAAGTAGATATCACAGAGCTACCTCTGAGATTCCTTCCAGTGATCTCTGGCCCACACAGTAGGGGTGAAGCACCTTCCTACCTGCTCTGCACGAGATAAACGTTCGTCGCACGACAGTCAAACCGATATCTTCTCAGAGATGGAATTGAGCCAAATTAAGTGCACAATTGAATTAAATGCGGTGATTTTTTTGTGCGTGTCAATTTTTGGTTAACAGGCCTGGGATCTCGATTTAAAGCTTTCGTGACTGCAGGGATTCATCTTCTTGGTTCTTTCGGTAAAGTCATGTAGAATGGAAATAATAAAATAATAAAAATAAAACATAATAAAATATATATTTTTATTTTTTTATTATTTCCATTCTACGTGACTTTACCGAAAGAACCAAGAAGATGAAGGCCTGGGATCATCAACTCAATACACTGGAGAACCCGGTTCAGTCCCAGGTGGCTGTCTGGATAAAATCTAAGATTGTAACTGTGGCAGGTGAATGCCCTGACCTATCAGCCACCTCGCCAACTTTGGGTAAAAATTTTGTTACTTAAATATACCGAAAGGTAATTTTGTCTGAGCTGGAGGAGAAATTAAATTACAAGCCCCATTCCACTGCATCGCTCGCTTTCAGATGTGCTTCCACGGACGTCTAGAACGCTCTTTCTTTCACTATTAGGAAGCCACTGGAGCCTCCCACTTTAAAATCTAGATTGAAAACTATTTTTTAGAACTTCTTTTTGTGTTTAGTTTGTCCTTACCCCGCACCTCCGATTATAATGGTTGGGTACATACGGTGCGAAAGAAGTTCAACATACGTACATCTGCGTTGGAACGACGTGGTCCTTGTGGTGTTACTCAGGCAATATTTAAACACGTTGTAAGTTATAGTTGTGCGAATGGTAGACAACCTACCGTTGTATTTTTTTATTATTATTATGATACGCGAATCCGTGAGTATTTAAACGCTTGCTTGAGTCGACATCGTTTGACATAATTTAGTGAACATTTACTAGGGTGAGATATTCACATCATTGCGAGCAGAATGCTGGTTTCCATGTCAACCATTCTTTGCACGGTTGGCTACGTACAGTGCGAAAAAAAAGTCAAACATACGTACATACGACGTACATGCAACGTATATAAAAGTCCATGTACACGTATATTGCAAACTGTCGCATGCATCAATATTGTACGAGTTAACGACGAGGTGCGGAGTGCTGGACAGTATCGGGCCCAGCTGTTTGCCATTTATTACATTGGTCATAGTTGAGCTCAATGCTGCTCAAAGGTATTTCAATATTTCGTGTTTCAAATAGGGATGCATCCCCGCCCCCCACCGCTCCTAAAGTACAACAAACATCTCATGGGAATAAGAATATCACATAATACTGGAAGAGGGAAGAACTACACGATGAATGCATTGTCCCGAGCGGTGGATTATTACGCAAATGGCAACAATCGTGACTTCTTATGCCCCCGAAAGACTGAAAAGTCCCATGACAGCCACTTCAAATAGAGGACGATCCTAGGAAAACCAGGATAGGTGGTAATCGTAAGTGAACTAGAGGTTCAATTGAACTCCTGAAGCACAAAAACATAAAAAAATAAAGTATACCTACAATTTGTCTGTCTCCTATATAGTATGTGCATTATATAAAAGGGAGCTAGAAAATGCTTGTTAGTTGGGTGTATTTATCATGCGTTCGGAGCTATTCTGGAGAATGAAGTGAGTCTCGTCCGTTCTCGTGGTACGCAGACTCTCTTTAGAGCAGCTTTGGGGATTAATGGAAATTGCATAGGCCTTTAAGCTGCTTTCTCTCACGTTCAGATTGATGTGCCAAATCTTTACAAATCATCCAACAACACGCGCTCTTTGCGGGCAGGGCTGTACAGAGGGCGGAGCTGGATGGGCTCAAGCTTCTGCCCGTCTGTCTGGCTCGTATGTTCGCCTGAGCTGAGCCGTCGTTAATGCTCGCTTACAGAAGTTGTCCATTTTGAAGACACAAGCCCTGTGCTGAATGGCCCTCTTAACAAAAAAAACTACACACATACGTATGAGGTGGATAACAATGATACTTGGGGTGCCACGGTGGCTACATGTGAACTACTTCGCCATGGTATGGAGGAGGTTGTGGGTTCGATCCTGACCCTGATGCCTGCATATTCTCCCCGTGGTCGTGGGGATTTTTCTCCCAGGTCCTCCGGTTTTTCCCTGCCCATTTCTAAAACATGCATTTAGAGTATTTGGTTGTTATACATTTCCACATGATAAGCCATTTAGTTGAGCTATCATGTGTCCAGGTCGATTGTGAAAAAGTGGGCTTACCTGGTAAAATGAAAATTGAATAGTTTCTAGTTTTACTTCAAATAGCCCAGAAACTTACACGTTATAGTCCCTCCTGAGAGATATTTTTCTATAAACAAGAGGCATTCTGCAACCTTGCCTCCAAATTGTGTAAATTATTAAGACTATTTTTTGGAATTCCATACCCAGCGTTGGCAGTCGTGCTTCGCAATCTGGTGAGATAAAAAATGGTTTTAATTGCATTCGTGATACAGAGAGTAAGCAGTACATTTGTTATCAAGCAGCAAGCCCGTCACCAGGTGTAGCGCAGGTGCTAATTTAGTTCGTAAGGAATTGGTCATGAATACATTAATCAACAAGGTGTTTTTAATTTTAATCAACGATGACCATGGATGGATGATTTTATCCAGCATGAGTACAACTTACCCACCACATACCTACTAAGCATGATTGACTGTGACGAGACTAGATTAACGAGTTTGAATGATGCCACGGACCTAGACGATTTAGTAACATGATTAGACTGCAGTGCACTGAGGAAAACCAACAATGGTAATTGTTTGTATATGTGTAGTGACATAGAATGGGTCACTAGGGCGCGTAGCGCTGGTTACTGGTCGAGACGCGGGATTGTGGGTGTAATAGCCCGGTCCACCAGCAGGGCATGTGAAATGTGCCACTGGAGCGCGTAGCGCCGGTTGCTGGCAGAGACGGGGGATCTGAGGACACAGCAGCCGGTCTGCCAGCAGAGCACGTGATAGGCCGGGGTAAGGGATGTAGGATAAAGGTGACAGAGGGGGACACGTGGGGTGAAGCCCAGAACCTTCTGGTAGGTTCCAGAAGGGGGCGTGGCCGAGGGCAGAGCCAGGCCACGCTGGGGAGGATAAAAGGGAGGTCCCGACGCTGGGTTGAGGCTGTCTCGTCTCCGTCTTCACCTCCTCGGCGTTGTGGGTCAGGCAGTGTGCTGGCTGTCCTGACCCATGTGTAGTTGTCCCCTGTACTGTGGAAGTGTAGAATAAACGTATGTGCCTCCTATTATTAATGTCTCTGAAGTATATGCAAAAATTCATACACAAAGTTCATTGACGGACTGGCTGACCTGATAATGTTCTGGGAGAAAAATTGCAAACCCCTCTCGAAAAAATCAATCACGAAGAATGACAAAGTGAAATCAACAAGCTAAAACTTGACATAAATTCCAGAGTGTGTCATCAACTAAATTAATACTATGACTAAAATGCAAAATAGAATGCTGACAATGGACACAAGCCTCTTGTCCATTACAGCACAGGATGGCATGCTATATGCCTCCCTCCGGAACGGCACTGTTCCTGTGGGGCGGCATCAAACTCTCAAGCATTATCAAACTAACTTCCTTCGGTTCTGATTTGAAGATGCTTGACGCAGCTTCAAGCGAATGTCTTATATAGTTTAAAATGTACAATTTTCAGCCCTTGGTCAATACACGACGTGATGAAGGCCTCCCCATGCTGTGTCGCCCTTCACATGCTGTGTCGGCCTTCACCACGCTCTTCGTATGGACGTTGAACTTATTTTGCACCGTACGCAGCCAACCATGCTAATAGAAGGTGCGGGGAAGTGTTGTTCAGTGCGGCTTAGTGAAGGGGAACACAGGACAAGTTTATACTTCGCTCCCCACTGAAGATAGCGAAAGCCGGGATTCAAAGTGAGGTGTCCAGGTTCATCGTGTGGTGTGCTAACCACACAGCCGCCACTCCCAATTAGGTGCGACCTTCAATTATTGCTCATGCCAATACTGGCGGAAGAGCCTCCACACTCTAGGGACCTCTGGAGATGTCCTCGTTGTGGTATTTTTGCCTACGATTCCATGCTGTCTATACGTCTTGGACAAGGTGGAAGTACGATAATTTACCCCACCACATGCATTCAACCTGACAATCAGATGCTGTGCCCTTGTGGTGTATCCATTAATACTGTTCGGTGGGCAGAACTGGTGGCATTCAAGAGATGTACTCATTGTTTCAACTTCCCCGCAATGAGCTTGAACCAGCGACCTCTGGTTTGCATGTCCAGTGTGCTAATCATTACACGTGGTAACACACCCTCTCTAAAAATCAATCGATGTTTTGAGGCTCCCTTATAATGAGGCACACATTCGATTGATGCCTGTGTTGTAGAAATCGCAGAGGACTCAAACATGGATTGCAGTAATTGGTCATCTAATTGTTATTTACATAAAAGTGTTTAAAATCCATTTAAAATGTCACAACATTGTGGCATTACTGATACAAATTGTGTTTTTGCAAAGAGTTACCGCAAACCTGAGAGCCATATTCATTATGTTTTAAGGTAGTTTAACTGTAGCCAGGGGTGAAAGTCCCTTTAATACATTCCTTATCAGAGTACATTTGTATACTTCAAAAGATTATATATTAGCTACTCGCGGGTACATAGCGTGTGCTATTATATGCATTGTCACAAACGGTTTACAGGCAATACAAATATAAGCTTTCAGTTACAGATAGATGCAGGGCACGACGAGTTAAAAATAATAATAACTTTACAAACCCCCAGAGTTTGCCAAGGACTCTTATGGTTTGAATGCACAATCTATCTCGTCAGCAGTCATGCTCGCGCTACTGCTGGATGAAAGCCTCTCGCGGTTTCTCTTTCCGACCTTGCACAAGCTTCAACTTAAGCTCCATCGCGCGCGTGCCCTGACTTTGTCACTCCATTTGGTTGGTTGTCCTTTCATTTTCAGTCCTCCTTTGAAACTAAACTTTAAACTACACAATGTTTTTTTAAATTTTATTTTACTCAGGTAAGGCCCACCGAGCTATGTAGCTTTTTTGTAGAAGCGACCTGGCTATCACAAATGATATTTCAATGAAGTGGCTTATCGCGTGGACATTTATAGCAGCCAAATACTCTAAACGCGTGATGTTGATTACAAATGGAGGAAAAATAACCGGAGGACCCGGATAAAAATCCACACGACCATGGGGAGAGAGGCATACATGCTTCAAATATACAGCCGTCAGGGTCGGGATCGAACCCATGACCTCCTGTATACCAGGCGAGGTAGTTAACATCTTGCCACCGTGTCACCTCTGTTGTCTCATTCAATCACATATGCAGCCGACACATGCTCTCCAGTTGTCCTTTCAGATTTGGTCCCAATGTAAGCTCTCATTCAATCACATATGCATGCAGTTGTATACTTATCATTAATAAATAAATGCGTTTCTATTGCCAAGTGGCTTTGTAACATTATTATTTATGGAATGCCGTAGTGCCCACTCCTGATGGCAAAGTGCCGTATCTGCAGGATGAATGGACGTTACAAGGAGAATGCGATGTTATTTTTGAATTTGCAGTGATAGCTTTCCTAAAAATAAATGTTGTGTGGAAGCAATGTTGGCTATGTTGTGACGCGTTTTATTCGATTGGTTCGTTATTAATATTGGAAACAGACAAATTGTGGGCAATCCCACCGCGATGAAAATGCTGAAACTTTAAATTACCAGCTGATGGTTTGGGGGGGTTGGTTATTTCGGAGCTTTGCCAGACAATTGAATGTTAAATCACCATTGAGATGGCAGCGCAGTAAACCAAAGCCGTCCTTTTTAACACGGTTCCGCCATGAAGGCCGTTGCAGAGTTACCGGAAGGTATGATTTCCAGCTAAGGCATCATTAGAATGACGCCTTAGCTTCCACAGTACATCACAGTAATGTGCTTCCGCAACTTAAGCGTCAGCCCCGAAGGCCGAGAAAATGTCGATGCCCCAAAATCGCTTCCAAAATTGTTCACCGATTGCCCGCCCCGCTGTGTTTTACCATGGCAAAAAATGGGAGGCCGTATTCTGTGTTTGTTACATTTTAGCAAAAAAAAAATCGCTTTTCAGCTCATTTTTTTCCCCTCCATTAACTCTGCTTTTCTCTTTGCATTGATTGATCGATCACCGTGCAATTTAGAGTTGCTTCAGTGGAGGCGTATTCATTGCGGGGAGAAAACGTGAGCAGGTTAAATTACAGAATTTTCCAATTTTACACTTGATCACATCATCAAAGCTCGTCTCTGCTTAATGAGAAAACAGCACCATAAATTTTAATTACCGTGCAATATTTCAAGATAAAACTTTCTTTTGCCAATTACTAGGTGTAACTGTTTGGAATGAACGAACAACTTTCTTACACGAGTTATACGGATAAGCACGGCTATCGGTAAATACTTTTGTACACTGCGATGGAGCACTGCATGACGGCATGTGACAATGTATGTGGGGAAGAGCAGAAACCGAGAACCAGTGACACGCGGCTGCCTTCATTCCATCAGTGCATAACAATGCAGCAGGCATTCATTTACGGAAATGTGCACTTGAGCGTTGGGTGACACAAGGGTTAATTACCCACTAAGATGAACCAATCTTGTTTTCCCCGTTGCATTTTTACTGCCTGGGCCAATGAGCTCACCATTTTCCCAAGGATAAAAGCAATCTCATTGTAAAATTGGACCCACCATGGACTCCATTTAGAATGTCAACTCCAAATTTCCATAATTTGCTTGAAAAATGACAGCAGATTTTATTGCACTTATAAAAGATACACGCTTATACCTTGGCCGCAGCGGTTATGGTTCATTTCTCAAATGTGTTCAGAAATCCACGCGCATCTTTAAATGCGAGGGAGGGAGGGGGGGCACGCATACATTTTGTCGACCAATTTCCATGCAGGCCGCAATGAACGCAAGATAACATTAAAACAGGCCAAATTGTGAGCATTGTTTATATAAAGCAGCAGCAGCAACATGATAACGCATTGGTTGTAGGAATAATTAACGCGCAAACACCATCTATGTTACACTTATTCAGGACCTGCTGATGTTTTATTTTTGCATAATGCACAAAGGCTGAAGGCTTTCTACACGTGTTTACCCCTTGTTGTTGTTCGAAACTTACGGTGTTCTGCGCTATTTTACCCGTCTGTTACGTTGGGGAATTTTGACGTAATTTTTCAGTTTCGTTGACTTGATACGCCTTTTGAAGAAAAAAAAACCCCGCGCAGTTTCACGTCTTTGTTGGGCGCTTGCCCCTTGTCGGGGTGACGATCTGCCGGTGCTGCGACGATGTTTGGTTGCCCCGACTCCGGGGCGGAGAGGATGGGAGAAAAAAATCATTGTCCGTGGTTAGCGATAAGAATTTACGTGGGGAGAACAATGCTGATTATCGCTTGGGCTGGTTACGTATTGTGCGAACAAACGAGGCAATCGGTGTGCTCTTTCATTACCTTTAATGACCCCAGCCGCACAAGGCGGACCATTAATATGTTCCTAATGGAGTAATTAAAACGGAGGCACCTCCTCTTTAGGCTAGTCCGGGTGAAGAACAAGCTCCACTCCCCACAAATTGTATGCTTTGTTACAACATTATAATTAATATTGAGTGTTTCTTGTTAGCAACGTGAATATAAAGTCAAGGGCAAAATTATCTTCCCAAGAGTAATGGTGAGTGGGGGAGGGGGAAGAGCATGGTGCAACACTATTACATTTTACATTGACAGTGGTTATTTTATATCCGCCAGAAATGTATAATAGTATAATAGCGCTGCATCCACGGATAGTTATTCGTTTTCATCATATCGGTGTTTTTTGGGGGGGGTTAGATCGCGTAAATATTAACGTGTCGTTAAACTCGGCGCCACCCAACACAGCCAATTGGTAAGGATTGCAACGTAAACAAAACGCGCCAATTAGTTACTACTTCAGCACACCGGTGCGTTAGAGAGTAATGCCACAGCATTTACGATTCGAGTCCGACGTTTCGCCGGTAATTAGAACCAGCCTCATCAGGCAACATCCAGCGATGGCGGGTTTAACGACACATTTATATTTACGCGACCTAACAGGAAAAAAAAACCCTCTCATGGTTTTCAGTTGATGTTTTCTTGATTTTTACAATGAACAGTTGACCAGCGGTGTGGTCATCAACGTGGATGCTTCATGGGACCTCCTTTGCCAGTACCAAAATACACCAATAGGGTTTTTTCCCCTTTTGGCGTCATCTGGTCGAACACCATATGAGACGAGGCTCCAAAGAAAGCTGTCTCTGGTATGGACCAATCAGTTTCAAAGACAATGCATAAATTACCAGAGTATTGTGTTTTTTGTTTGCATTTGACTGCAAGTATTGCGGTTAATGTAGACATGATTCCTTGCAAAAGGTGTCAGTTTTGTTGCCAGAAAAAAGGGGAAAAACCCTATTGGTAAACGTGGATGCTGCTGGACTTGTAAGCGAGCGGTCACCGGATCGACCTCCCGACGTGGCAGTTGAAATAAAGAAGCAAACTTCTCACATCTCCCCCCCCCCTTGTCCCTCCCCGCAGTATAATTAGCTGATTGTGCATGCAATCCGACATGCTTACACATTGTGTGCAGCACATCAAGTGATTAGTACGGTTGGGTACGTACGCGCGGTGCAAAATAACTTCAACGTACATACGAGGGGGATAGCGCACCTCCGAATAGCTACTTGCGGTGAGAAAGAAGTTCAGTGCGCACGCAATACACACGCTGGTTTTAGTTACTGCAGCTACATACTATTAACACTTCTTCACTTTATTAATGCTACCCCTATCCCCTCTCTGTGATGCTGCTAACCCTGCATCATGCACGGGCAAAGTAGCACTAATCACATACCTGCATTTCCCATAAATATGCTAAATTCCTCTTGATATGCACATTCTTTTGTTAAGGCGCCCCCCCCCCTTTTCCCCCTTCCAACCCAGCTTATATATATGCTCCAAGCACGTGTGCTGTTTCATTCAGACGCTGTCGCCTCGACAGAACTGGTTTCACCTGAGGACGGCTGCTTGCGTTGTGGCCGAAACGTCGTGAGAATTATTTTATTATGTTTTATTATTTTTATTATTTTATTACTTCCCTTCTACGTGACTTTACTGAAAGAACCAAGAAGACGCTCCAGTTAGTCAATAAGCAGGTGGCGGTGCATGTGTAGAGGAGTAAAATGGGGACGTGACGTCAGGTGTGCCGTTCAGTGCGATGACGTCACGTCTCCTAGGGTACTTAAGGTGATACCCCGTGACGTAAGCGGGGTCACGGTGGGAATGGGTAGAGTAAGCAGGGTGAAGAGGGAACCAGTGGGTAGAGAGAGGGATCGAATAGGGAGTCTGGGGAGAAGCCGGTGGTAGCCGTAGAGGTGCTTCTCTCTCCGGTCGGTGGAGTCGGCAGTCCACGATCCGACACGAGAGAGAGACCGGAGCTAGCCGGCAGGGACCCAGACTCAGAGTAGGACCCCTAGCCCCTGGGAGTTGTGTACCCTGTGTAATATTGATAAGCTTTAATAAACCCTGGCGGAAGCCCTTAACTTACCTCCGTCTACGAGTACGTCCGTCGGAACTACTCAACACATGTGTAAAGTGTGGGGTGCTCCCATCCCTCCAAAGATATTCTCGCCGGCGTGAAAGAATAGGCCAAGATCACCTCGAGACGGGCTCCCTAATCGAGCTTGCTCGAGTTTAGGCGCCCGTGCCAGCAGTGTTGTGAGCTGCGCTTTTGCCTTTCACCTTTCTTTTTTAGTTACAGGCAGCTGCCCAAACGTGTGGGCAGCCCTCTCTCGCAACTTTGTGTTTCGGCCTGAATTTGTTGGTGCCCTTGACAGATTGGGGTCGGCAGGAGTTGGGGGGAGTCGACATGGTTCACTTTTGTCCTCGGTTAAGAATGACTTTGCCTGCCCTCACTGAAACGGAGCTGACAATATGGGTCTTATTGGCCACCATTGTGTCAGAATGGGCAATGGGTGGCAGCCGTTGCATTAAATTATCTTGAACCCTTCCACCTGCGAACAAGGGAGACGGATTAACGCTGCCGTTCGTTGATTTCACTCTTGACTCGGAGAATATTCGTACAGTGTGTTCTTCTATAACGCGTGTTTTCATAACGCGAATTGGGTATAACGTGAATGAATTAATAGAACTCCGTCGCGCGAATTGAATAAGCGGTCGTACGGCTGCCTGGGCGTAGCGTCACGCAAGGCGGGATGCTGCTGGATTCTTCTAGATGCTACCCACGCGCCTCGGTCTTTGTTCAGCCTGCATCCACATTTCACGTGTCATCTCGGACTATGCTTTTCCCTATATTATGTTATAACGCGATTTTTCCATGATACAGTGTACTTCGGGAACAACGGCCGCGTTATAGGAGAACACACTTAATCTACATTCACGAATTATATTTTCGTGCAACATTTCAAGAACCTAACCTTCACTAATGTCGAGTGAGTACCATATGTGTACGTGTGATTTTGCTCCTAACCGATGAGATCGTGCACCTATAGTCTGGGTTAAAAACCATGCGAATAGATTAGGCAACCGTGCTTTATCATCCAACAGCAATTTGGCTACACACTGCAAACACCTTTAAAGCCTAAACAATATTCCCTCGAAAATTAAGGTAGAGTCAGAATGTAAATATTTATCGATTCGGATTAACTTCTAAGGCCTACAATACATGCATCAAAGAGATTGTGTGGGAATTTGTGTTTTTATATTCATGTAAATGCTAATGTTACATTTAAGCCAATGGAGTGAACAAAGAAGGGAGCAATGCTTATTTATTTTAGAAACAATACAAACTAAGCGATTAAAAATGAGACGAAAAAAAAACATTTGACTACTGAATGGCCACTGAAACTGCGAGAATTTGAACCTTATGGCGGGACCCCGGGGTCCCATAAGCCCCCGGGTCTCGCATAAACATTATAATATAATTTAAACAAAAACTTTGCTTTTTTCACCAACGGGTTTGAAGGATGGTGGCAAGTGTTGTCTTGTTAAATCACGCCTTTAAAACTGAAAACTACTTACCTGCCGCACCTCTATTTAAATACACTATCGACAAAGTAATTTACACCCCTCTGTCAATCATCGTGTTTCTCAGTGTGGATTTGTGAAGACACTTTGTAAACAGTACATACAAAAGTACGCGTCTTTAATACGCTGTTCATATTGTAACAAGCCTTTATACCAATGTTACTTGACAGAGCGGTATGTGGGGACTATGGCTTAACCGCAAAAAAAAAAGATCTGCACAGATGCATACGGACAAGAGAAGTCTTCTCAGACAGGAGGAATTAACGGTGCAACGCATCTCATCTGTCAAATATCTGCAGGTAATAGGATTGTCATCGATTGATCCTGGCTGCAGACATTGGTAGGTCACAAATAACAATGAAGATAAGAGAGCAGTTTCACTCTATTATGCATACCGTTATGACAAATAAAGGACCTAAGTCGTGTAGGCAGTTTGAGCAGCTTTGGATAAGACTTATGATCCTGCCCATACCCGAGCATGGAGTGCATTCGCTTGTTCAGCTCTTCTGCGCGTTCGTCCTCGTTGCGCTTGGACACGACGTGACGACATAATGATCCGTGCCAGGTGGGTCGCGGCGTTCATGTGCGCGGTGGGACGGAGTCGCCAAAAATTAATGAATTAGGATTTTGACTTCTGTTTATTCGGGACCCCGCGGTCCCGCAGGAATGTTCATTGATAAAAAATTTCCCGTGAACTTTGACCGTTGCACCCCTCGCACATTGCGTGACACCTAAACGACTAAACGGATGACGGTTAAACAGAAGCACACACAAGAGTGTTAAAATATTAAGTCTCTGACTACAGTCTCTTCCCTCGGTTAGGGCAGAGACTTAGTATTTTAACACTCTCGGGCAGACGTGGCCATCAGACTGGCACATGGCAGGAGATGACATTCACCGAGATGTTTGTTGACACCTCTGCTCTGCTTGAGATTGCATCTTCTCCCCCTGTCCTGTTTGCTTTGCTGCCGGTTTAATATTCTCTGCGGTTCGCACACCGGTACCACCACAAAGTCCCCCATGCACCACACACACACACTCCAGATCTTATTTGCAGCATTATTGTAAATTGCCCACGATGTTAGGAATAAATTGGCGCGCCTTCAAAATGACTACAGTACTAATCTTATCCTATAAAGGCTCCGTTGAAAAATGGCAACGTTAGGTAATGCACCTGAAGCCCATGGGGCATACATTTGAACAATACCCATCACACTGTAAACGCTATGAAGTCCAGCGCTTTCAACGCGACGATTCTTTGTTTTTGCGGGCAAGCATGTGTCTTAGGGCAACACTCGTTCTCAAAGTGTAATCTAACACTTGATGTCCAGCGATTCCCATGAACCTATTATATTGTTGCTATCGCTCCACTGCTGTCCGTGTTCACTCGCTGAAAACCAATAATACAAATAGAATGAAGAAAAAGAGCACCATGCAAAAAAAATATCCTGGACACTTCTTCAAGGAGACACGGATCACCTATTCCGTTTGTGTCCATTCCACTCACTGGGATGGGTTAGAAGTATCGGGCAGCTGTCTGATTGGGCGTCCGTGTTGCGCTGAGCGAGCAGCGAACATCTGATCCTCGACAATAAACAGGATCCAAGATTGGCGCCGCATTCCTCAATTTATTGGCGTAATGGAACCTGACAGATGTGGCCGAGCAGTAAAAAAAAATGCGCATAGAAAGCAAATGACATCTAATGAATTTTACGCTGAGTTTTCATTCAAAAATAATAACGGTCCCGAAAACGATTTTGCAACAGTCACGCTGCCATTGCACCGCTTTTTTTTAATTAATACTATTAAGCGTTGTGAGTAATTAATTAAGGATTTGTTTATTTATACATGAAGGGAAGCTGCTGTGGTATAACGATGATTACGCCTAACTTGCACTCCAGAGATCATCGGTTTGATCTCCCGTAGTGGCAGCTAAAACGATGGGAAAGTTTCTCCGTGTGAGTGAGTGTGTGTGGCGAGGTGAATTGTGGATACGTCCACCGCTTGCAAGAGGTCTGGCTCGTGTGGATGAGCAGGCCAGTACCCTCTCGGAGGGCTTTCTACTGGACGCCCTTCCACCAGCAATCCTGTGAGCAAGGAATTACAGGGCTACACCTTTACCTCAATCTTTCTCCCTAATCTCCCCCATTAACACAACTGACGTGCTTGCGTCCGGGGATGACATTCCTTTCCACTTGCTTGCTCGTCACCACAGAAATAACCTCTTGTTGTAACAGCTCTCTCGCTGGTCCAGTAGTTCCACTGCTGGATGATATTTTTTCCGCCTGAGGACGACCGCTTGTGTTGAGATGGAAACGTCGTGATGTGTTATTTTTGTTTTATTTTATTTTTCTACCTAGGTGACTTTACCGAAAGAACCAGAGAGTATATAGTACACTGTACACGACCAGTATTCCACACACTGTCATGCACAATCCGATAACATACCAAATTACTAAAATATTATTCGTTCAAATAAAATGCAATGTTCACGATAGAGCATTTTAATACATTGGATTGAACTCAAAATAGGATAACATCACTGGAAGCTACCGATTTTTGTCAGCAATCATTTAAACTTCCTTTATCTTGTGTTTCGAACCTTGTTACTGCTTAAAAGTGAAGGGCAGTTTTGAATGTGCGCAGTGCACATTTAGTTTTCAGATAAGATGTACATCTACCGAAAAAACATCAATTTATGCGATGTGCATGCCTGTGTGAAATGTGTGTTTCTTATGTTTATGGCCTTTATGAATTATTAATTCGCATTGAGCTGCCACGATGGTCTATCCAATCCTCACGTAGCTGTTCACAGTTTTCCTTTTCAAAAGAAGAATGCTGTTCCAACGAACCTCTTGCATACATTAATTATAAACGAGTAAAGTTACACTGATTTAATGCGTGTGCACGTTGGGGATGGAGCTGTGGGCAGAGCGGTTCATGAACTGCACAATGTAACCCGACGGCCCAAGTTCGATTCCCCAG
>CM025619.2:10314436-10338341 GCA_014621495.2 Entosphenus tridentatus | reverse complement strand
ATCTCATCTCTCTCCTGCATCTCATCTCTCTCCTGCATCTCATCTCTTTCCTGCATCTCATCTCTCTCCTGCATCTCATCTCTCGCCGGTTGTTGTCCCGACGTGTCCCCACCCGTATCCGCCTGTGATTGCTTTCGCTTCAACGACAGCATTCTCAGTGACCCCCCCCCCCCCGCTGTTCTCCTTATTGCTTTCATTCCTTAACCTATCTCTTCGGTGTATTGTATGTATTATACAGCTATTAAATATAATTTGTGCTTTTTTTACGATATATGTGCAATAATGTATATATAAATCCGCAAAGGTTCTTGGTGGTTGACTGTATATTGATATGCACTGGACATAAGCTTTGCAGGACAATGCCAATTTCAAATGTGTATCAGAAGCAACATTGACATTCAAGTTTCATAACCTTCCGGGTAGGTGGTTCAGTCACAGGTCATTCAGATTTTATTAAAACGTTGAATGGGATATGGCAGCTCATCTATGAATTTCAGCAGACATCATCCAAAGTATCAACAGAGTGGATTATCACAATAGACCGTACGTAAAATTAAGTTCTTAAATCATCAGGGTGATATTATGCTCAATTACAATTGCAGTACACAGATGTATTCAAACCCGCATATTATTCTGCTGTGACCCGTTTAATCCTGTGTTCGAATACACGCACACACACAAATCTATGCTTATGTTAGTGATATACAAGTATTGTTACTGAACGTAGGCTTATACGATTGTGTGTTGTCTACATAAATTGATAGCCACTGAAATAGGGCAAATAAAACACCATTGACGGCCCACGTTCTTTATCCGGTGCGACGCCTGATGAATGCAATGAGGAATGTTCCTTCCATATGCTACCATTAAGATCACTGTGCTTTTCATTGTTGCCGCTCGTAAAATGAATCTGAATAAAAATCGGAAATGTTAGAGAGAAAAAACCCAAATCAGTGGGGAATAACACACACAATAGAGAGCATATTGATTGGGGGGGAAATAAGTTTCATTGAGCAGGACATGCTTATGAGAATGTTTGATGGTCGAGATTGGTAATGGAATGGCAGGCGAAGGAGCGAGCACACCCAAGAAGATGGCCACAGTGGAGATGGAGTGATGACGAGATTGGCTTGTGTGCAGGAGTGAGATGGAGTGTGGCATCACAGAGAGATGGCAATGCCATCGGGGAGGTCTTCATCCAGCAGTGGACAAATCACGGTTGATGGATTCTTTTTCTGAAGCAGTGTTTTTGCCGTTTGTCAAAATCAAATACATTCGCTGCCCCACTACGTGATAATTAAGCTAAAGCAATAGAAAAATACCCCCGAAGTGGATGAAGCTTGGAAGAAAGCAAAAAAAATACAACCAATCGCAAAATTTCCCCCTATGAATAGAAAAAAATGTTCATGAACGATGCGATTCTAACATTTACGTCTAAAAATGCTACCATCGCCGCTGAACAAATATGTATTGAAAAGAGAAGAAACAATTTGTATATATCGGCCTAATATTTTGAACGGTGGGTATACTGAGCACCATAAATAACAATGAATGCATATTTTATAATTAAAGTAATACTATTAAAATAGTATATGCCTGTATAGTATTAGTTATTAGTTAATAGCTTAAGCAGTACCTTTGGCACAATCTCACCACTACAGCTATGTACACAGGAAGGCACATCCTAGTTTTACTGTTGGTTCTCTAGTCAAAATCA
Source organism: Entosphenus tridentatus (assembly GCA_014621495.2). NCBI lineage: Eukaryota > Metazoa > Chordata > Hyperoartia > Petromyzontiformes > Petromyzontidae > Entosphenus > Entosphenus tridentatus. Next base: position 10,336,624 of record CM025619.2, on the reverse strand, counting down.
AATAGTAACATGATTCTTATTATAATTTTCAAATATCTTAATTCAGCTATCCATTAACAGGTATCCTTCGAGATCAATCGCGATTAATAATTCGCTGCTCCATTAAAATGTGTCTCCGATTCTTCAGTGCGGGTCACATAATAAAAAAAAAACGAATCTGCATGTTGGAAACGATAATTTATTTGATTTTTCTTGCATCGCTCATCCTTGCCATATTTTTTGGTTCACGAGGTCTAAGCAGAATAACCAAAAAGAATAATAATTAAATATATAACACCACGTGATAATGCAGTGGTTTCTTTTTGAAAGATGGCCAGCGAAGTGTGACCCTATGTTTCGATACTACTCCAATTGCAGTCGCCTATTTCGTCTCTTTCTCTTTTCAAGCAGCTTTTGATCAGAAGCCTTCTCTTGTCACCATCGCCCCAGAGGATGGCCCTCTGACTTGACAGCAGCAGGTTTACACAAGGGACCTATTGACGTCATCATCACCACCACCACCACCACAGCCCTCGCAAAGGATTGCTGGTAAGGGGTCCCCGCGTGGGATTTACACGGGCGATCTGAGGCGCTTGTGAGATGAATTGCTCGAAAATGGCAACTCGTGAATTTGAATTGCCAATATGCGGTGCAAGATCGGACTCGTTTATATGGCCATCATAATTATTATCATCAGCCATGGTCAATCTCCTGCTGGATGAATGCCTCCCCAAGCCTCCAATATCTCTAGCAAATTTTGCAATGTAATAATCCACCTCGCACCTGCACGTTAGCTGATTCCATTGCCGCATTAAGTCTGTGGACATCCCCCCTTGGACACGTTTCATTCGTTAGCTGCCACTGTTATTATATTTGACCACCGACCACCATTCCTTATTCACAGTTAAAAAAAAAAAATTTGAATGATGTCTTTAACCTGCATTTGTTCTCCAATCCATGCGTCCCTCATTCTGCCTCTCGTGATTATAAGGTGTGCATCTCTTCATTTACACCCAACGAGTGTTGCTCCATGTAAAACATAATAATTTGCATATTTCTTCGAAACCATATTTCAAAGTGGTCAAATACAACGGTGGGACACTTTGTTTTCAAGGCACATTGGTAGATGGGCAGATGGAGGCGCTGTATAAGTTACGTGGAGATAAGATGAGAACTGCTTGTTAATAAGCAACCCTCTCTGTGTTGGATGGATACCAGAGAGGCAGTGTTTGAGCCGAGAAATTGCGATTAGCATTGTTGTAGTGCTTTGCCATTTTAGACTTTGCATTTAAGCAAATAATATCTCACCCCACATCGAATATTTTTGATGCTATGTAATAACATGCAATAGAGGATTCATTATTTTTAAAACTACAATTCTTTATCTTTAATCTTCTCTCTGAAGGTTTGAGAAATTCACTAAGATATGTAATCACGACTTAAAGCATATCCTTGACCGGTTTTGGGTACACAATGGATCAACCCATATTTTTCATTAAGAAAAAAAGTGTTGGTTGGGAAATGTTGCATACTCAATGTGAAGGATAATTGTCAAATATATATCCGATGCAAATGTCTCACGTCACCTGCTGTTTCAAATAAACTCACCGTTTCCACGTAATTTGTAATTGAGGGACATTTTTGGTAATGTGCAAAGTGCTTGTGTCCTTTGATTAAATACAAAAAAAAACTACACTCCACTTCAATTGAAAAGTGCACGTGAAATAATTTGTAAGTTTAATTTGCATTTTGTCGTTGGTCGTGAGAGGTGAAAAACAGGCCGCTACGATCATAATGTTCTGATTCATGGCATTTGCATAGCGCCCAGGAGACTCAATCACTGTTATGCACTTGGCGTTGACTGTAGTGGATTATGTATGCAATGTAGTGTGCTTATTATGCTTGGGACCCTGCTGGATTTGGGGTCATGCATTGATGTAGCATTTTGGTCCAAAAACTGACTCGTTTCAAATGAAGGAGGAGATTCATTAGTGAAACGATTGAGGCAAATTGGCTTTTGGCAAAAGATTATGAGGCCATGCTGAACAGGTAGTTAAACGAAAAATAGCAGATATTTTAATTGCATTTATATGAGCAATGGGGGGTTTGGGAAAAATTTGTCTAATTTAGTGAGTGAACTTTTCAACAGGGTCATGAAAGCAGAGGTCTAGATGGGAATACAGTTTAAATTTTTGAGATGTTAAAAAAAGTATTACGCACCCTCACCATAGGAGTGTGGAATTTCCATCACAGTAAACAGGAGAACGAGTGCAAGTCCGATGCTCAATTCAGCTGCAAAACCAGTTACTCTTTAAAACATACAGTCCAACATTATCCGGCTGCAGTCCAGAGCCGATCCGGCAAAACCGGCAAATACCGCTCCAAAGGTTGCAACAAGTCTGGCGATCAGCACCATGTCGCGTGACAAAATAAAAATAAGGTAGCTACGATTGATTCCGGTGTCAAATATTCTCTACGGTACATTATTACACTACGTACAACAATTTAAACAATGCATATACTGCACGTGTATATAACATCACCCCGTGCAGAGTCGTCGAGATTGGAATGGTGAGTAAGGTACATTAAATACAGCAACTTTTTCCGGTAGGATATTTATTTGTGTCTATTTGTAGGTTCATTTATGCCAGTTTCATAGAGTAAGCACATTTAAAAGACAACAGCATATAACAGCATCAGTTTCAAGAAGCACGTATGTACGTTGAACTTCTGTCTCACCGCATGGAGCCAACCATGCTAATCGGAGGTGCAGGGGAAGGACAACAAATGAACACAAATATCACTTCTGAAGAAATTAGTTTTCAGCGGCTTCCTAATTAGTTTTCCAGCGGCTTCCTAATATCGGCAGGAAGAGTGTTCCAGACGGATAGAGGTGAGATGGAGAGACTTACATCCAGCAGTGGATCGATCATAGCTAATTTTGATGATAGAAGGGTGGAGTGGTGGTGCTGTGTTTATCCCACCACATGAATGTTCGATTCCTGCTCATTAATGTTCTGGCCCTACTTTCACAAACCCGCACTGACTGGGAGGGCTTTGATCTTGCAGTGATTGGCAAGATTGACATGATTAAACGGGCCGCCTCTGATCACCATAAATAAACCTAAATATTCATTAACGCCCCTCTTCTTGGTTCTTTCGGTAAAGTCACGTAGAAGGGAAATAATAAAGTAATAAAAATAAAACATAATAAAATAATTCTCACGACGTTTTGGCCACAACGCAAGCAGCCGTCCTCAGGTGAAGACCAGGTCTACGCACTCATTTGTTGTGATAATGTGCGTACGTGGCGGGGATGGTTTACATGTGTTGACACTGCATACTGTTTGTGCTCTGACCCCTTAGCCTCAACATTCGCTCATACTTTGATACTTGCTTGTGCAACACACCATTTGTATATAATTAGGACGATAATGATATTCATCAAACTTGCACATTTCAAATATATTTTTGTATTATCATTGTGCTATAAACACTGTGCTAAAATCATATATTTGGTGGACTTTTGGCTCAAATTAATTGATAATGAACCATACGAGAAGTAGTTTGAATGTGTCTCTATGAAACGCCTTCAAATGGGTGCTACCTTCAGAATCAGAATCTTTATTTAGTGTGGAGGAGGAATCCGATTAACTATAACGCTCTTTTTCACAGATGTCCAGTTTGAGCGGGGGTCAGCAAGCTACAACAACAAACACTACAAAAAATGATAAGGGTGCAAAATAGAGAAAAGGGTAAGCAGGTCACTTAAATATTTTTTTTTTATCACGTAAGTCCGATTTATCAAGTTTGGACAAGGCAGCAAAAGCAAGGAAACAGTCCCAGACCACACCAAGATAACACCACTCAGTAGTCCTTCAATAAAATGACACATTAACATTGGACTATCGATACACAGGAAAGGATCACAGTTACAAAGTGTAGGAGATATATAACCTGTTTTTACTTTGATGTGGCAATGAAGCTCAATCATTGCAAAGCAGTCCCGCTTGATAGGGCCACCCTTACAGGTCAGGTTCCCAGCAAGAGGCACAAACCAGCGTGGTGATGTACGATGAAACACCCAACAGCCCCCCCGCTCCCCATGATCATCACACAAAACCACGGCCCTCAGTTACCAGTGGCGTTGGATCCGTCAGCCCACGGAGGGGACTGGGTAGGCGACTGAGCAAGGGGGTGCTAAGAGCCACTGGGTGTTAACAGAACGACTCCTGGAGGCGCGACACGACATGCAGACTCTGTCGGGTGATTTCGCTCCTCGTTGACCTGGAAGCAGAATTGGCAGAAATAAACTGGGTTATAGTTGGACGCAGTGAGGTGAGGACAAAGTTTTTCACTATAAATCATTTATATGCGTGGCGGCTAGAGCCCTCTCGTCCTCTGGCTTGAGATGGCTGCCACCTATGGGTCAGATGATTGCATGCCAGCATTAAGCAATTGGTAATTAAATATAATATTTTTGTCCTAACAAGTGTAAAATTTTGGAAAAAAAATTTCACGAACATTAATTGTCACGCACAACGAGTCTGTGTGGAAAATGTCAGCTCGATTGGATCACGGGAAGTGGGTTAAAAAACGACCGAAAGATTTGCACGGTCGTAAGCAAGCAAGCAAGCGCGCAAGTGAACTTAATATAAAGGATTTAAAAAAAGGAGACAACTCAATCCAATTAAATTTGATAGTGGCAACCGTTTCCACCATACAGCAAAAGATGACAACGATTATGGAGGAGTGGGATTCTTTGTCTCTGCTGTTCAACTGTGCGTCTAGAAAGCATTCAATACCTCCAGAGGCCAAGTGTAAGTGGTGTTGTGATCCACATACCCAAATGCACTCGTTCACAGCCCTTGTTTGAACCCAAGCGGCTGGGGTGATTATTGCAAGATAATAACAACAATGAATACTACACCGTGACATGATTCGTTTTAACTTTTGTTACCGTGCTACATTCAATTAATTTGGGCCAGTGCGCATTCGTAATAATTGTGGCGAAGCAAGGACATAATGTTTTCTGCACTGGTGTAGATATGCATGTTTACATTTAACCTTTCCATAACATCCGTCTAACAAGCATGCACAATTGTTATAATAGTTATCCTCATTATGGCAATTGTTAGGAAATGCGTGTTTTCTTGCAGAGTTGTTTTCAATGCAGTGACACCAAAAACATCCATACGGAGCAGCATTTATGTTTAAAAATAATAATAATAATAATAAAAATGTGAATCATTAGAATGCACACGGTTTGACCTTCTGGACTATTTGTATCATGTTGGAAAACTTAACCAGTTTTAATTGCTTATTTTTAGAAATCACACCACATATAGAAACGGCCGTAGCGAATTAAATAAAGTTACATTAATTATTTTTCAGTGTGAATTTATAAGGGGGTTATGTATAATGGAGGTCAATCGAAAAAAGTAAGAATTTGAATATTCTGAGCATTTGCATCTTTACACTAATTGAAACGGATAACTTGCTTAATGATCCCTTTTTAATAATCATGTCTGCTACTGATAAATGGACGGCATAAAATATTTCTAATTAATTATTTAGGAGGCAATATGCGTTTTGCTGTACATACAAATGAAACTGGCTACTGCAGCTATCAACTTAAAATGTTAATTACATATCTGTGAAGAATTAAATCCCAAAAACTTTTGTCCCTTGGATAGGCCTGAGGCTTATAACTTTAATATTTTATTTTTATTTTACATAATGTTTTTGTGGATATTAATCCAGGAACTTGGCTGAGCATCGTTTTGATTGTATCATGAGAAACATTATTTTTAATTTACGTGACAAAAGTTAATTTGAAGGTGGGTGTTTTCAAAATATACATAAAACTAATATTTTATCATACATTACACTGGACATTAATTGTGCATTTATGCTGAATGTTTAATAGTTTAATTTAATTCTAACACATAGCTATTTGTCTTTATAAATGATAACACACACAAGTGTCTCCTTAAGGAACTCAGCGGCACACTAAATTCAATTGTCTGCTTTTAATTATTGTGCTGTTATGGATTATTGATTGAATAATGAAACATAATAATTAAAATTAATATTTCCTTTTTTAGCACTGAGTGAAAACATAATGGGAAAATCCGGACATTTTTGGAAGGGCGCTTTGGTAACAAACATTATTAGTATATTTTGATTAAACTCGCCATTATCCTAGCAAAACCAGGCATTTTATAATTGAGATTAAAACTCGCGGAATTACAAATATCACACTAATATGGCATTATCAGGTATACATAATAGTATTTAAAAACATGGAATAACCTAGATTGTGACACAATGAGTGAATAAAAGTGTCGCAACTATATCCATGGTTTTGATTTTGGTTGCTTGTAGAAGTACATCTCTGTCAAGTGCTCATTATCGATACAAAACAGACGAGACAAACTTTCCCCTGCAGCCATGAGGCAAGTGCTGTTAGCAAACTAATTTCAAGGTCATCAAGGCACATGGCGGGGTGTTGATATGTATATGTCACAGCAGGTACACATTTAAGGTTGAGTCGACCTAAGGGAGGCACACACAAAATTCTGATCCCACTTGCTACTGATGTTATCCTTGCCCAGGCATTTAAATCAAATACCTTGGTTCATAGGAGCGTCAGGTGTTGAATCTAAATATAACATCGGCTTTTGAAAATCCCATTTTTCCTGTTTTGGCGAACCCAAAAATCGAGTGCAAAGATCTTGAACTTTTCTGGTGTTTATATGATGATACTGAACTAAGCAATATTGCATCAGCTATTCAACTGCTCATTACCTCTCCAATGTGCTATTTGGGTTGTTCGGCGTGACAGTCTGGGAGCTTTTTCATTCAGTTCCCAAATAAAGCTCCCAGCATGTGGAGCAAAATATTCGGGCATTGTTTCACTATCTAAAATCACAGTGTAGAAATAAAACTTTAACTAATTTGAATGGTGTGGGTGCAATGATTCACTGATAAAAATGATTTGTATGCTAATTTTACATGCATTGAGTGGTACATGTGAGAATAGATTATTTTCAATCCATAAATATTTTATGCAATTAGGTAATCTGTCCTCCACAGGGACTAGAGACACAACTGTACACTATTATGTTATAAAATAATGTATCCTTGAATGGAATTGCTCCTTCAAATCCTGCTAATCAAATTGTGTGGAGTGCAAATCTTTGTAGGTCTAAGATATATATTCATATTGGCTTAAAACAGATAATACATGTTTTTCATCATCAAGAGTGAACATCTCCTTTCTGCACGGTTGTCTTATTTTTCCATTTACTTTTGTTATATGTTCATTGGTTTTATTTTTACTAATTGAGAACTTCAATAATACATTTGTAATTGTCAGTAGAAGCTTTGACCTGAAGTTTTAAAAGTTATATGTCGTGTGCACACGAAAGGAGTAACAAATTATTGGCATGTAACATATTTCTCTCCGAGCACCAATAAAAAGGCTTTTGTATTGTTTTCAATAACGTAACAAATTGGTTTTCTTGCTATTGCTGTCTAAAAGTGACAAAAATCATGAAACTGCACTCCCCCCGGTGTTTTAACTAAGCAGAGAAACGGCACGTGGAAATTAATGGAAAATTTGTGATGGAGCCTGGAATTGAATTGGTCTTTTGGATGATATCCACCAACCAGTCTTTGCCAATTACCATCAGTGGTTTAAAAATAATGTACCCGAGCATGTTGCCTTGATTAACTTGCGGGGACCATGGAATGCATCTAAAATGCAATGTCCATTATAAATCATCATTTAAAATAACTTTGAATGCGCAGCTAAGCATTAAAAAAAAAAATGGGGAGAAAAAAAATACAACTCGGTTCTTTGGTTGGATGGAGGCCCCCACTCGCCATATTGTCCATGCGGTTGTTTGCTCATAATTCACTCGACCGGTCTGTTCCGGTTGGTGAAAAGGCATGGAGTGCCCACGACTGATTCACCTATGACTCACCAACTATTCTTTGCCATGGTCAGGAATCTAACTCCGATCTCCGCATTCACCGTGCAGTGTGCTAACCACCGTGGCTACAACGCCACCGGTAGGATGTTGTGTACCGTAGAATATGTTTTCGAGTACGAAAACAATTTCAAGAGAACGTTACTCTCATTCTGCAATTGTCAGAGAAAGGCACGGTGGTCACAAACACTTGACGTTGGGAACAATTCCACGCAAATCGAAGCAACATTCTCTAACATGAGTCAGTGTGCATGCCATTCTCTTAAGTAAAAAATACACAGCAGACTGATGAGCACTTAAACCAAAACCATTACTTTGCTACTACACATAGTAGCATGTTTTTATTCCAAGCAACTGCAACTTTAAGATGTATATTTGACATAATAGCATGTCAACGCTTCCAGGCATAGTTTGAGGTGGGCTGGAAAAAATATCCTCTTCTAAAATTGCTGCCATTAAGGCATATCCAGAAAACATATTGACCTTTGGCAGCCATTGTCTGTGGACTGAGTGTAAACAAAAACACGTGCTATTCGTAAGGCAATTGGGCACACTTCCACCACTCTGCTTGCAAAACTGTGAATACGTGGGAACTTATGTGGGCACTGTAGGTGTCGGATAATATATTGTTGGTGTAATAACCAGCTCGCCCACTCCCTCTCCTCCCGGCGATCATGACGAGCGGACAGGCTGGTTAATAAAGACAACAATAATACAGTAGACGAGTTCGGAGGCGATGAGTGCGTTGAGGATTGAGTGACTCCACCACCGAGGGACACCAGCAGAGGCGTAGCTAAGGGGGGGGGACAGGGGGGTACATATGTCCCCCGGCGCGAAGGTAAAGGGGCGCCAAAATTAGGCTTACAACGTTACATTATAACTTGTTGCGGCGGACACGGCAGCCTGAAACTACTGCACAAATTTACACCTCAACCTAAAAGTTTATATATCCCGCCACACACAGCCTAATTGTCATGTAATTACAATTTGGTATGTGATTAAACGGGGGGGGGGGGGCGCAAATTTTATATTTCGTCCCCAGGCGCAAAATATCCTAGCTATGCCACTGGACACCAGCGGGTTTTGGAGCTGCAACTCTTTATTTCCAAGTGTTCTTACGAGGAGCATTTGTGAATCCTGTCATTATGCACACCAGTCGGCCCCAAGTATCTCACAGGTCAATCCCTGTACAGCGTCCATCCGAATCTGAAGAATGATAACACCTGCTCATCATATATAATACATATTTAACAACACATCTGAACTATTTAATATTTAACAAAAAGTATCGTAAATAAACATCGAGAGTGCCTTCTAAATACTCTATCCTCGCCACAGCTACTGTGATAATAGCACAAATAAAATTGTATTTACTTGTATAATAATACAGAAAAATTATTAATCGAATTGTATTACTACAATGTCAATTTGGCAAGTAATTTTCATCACCATAAATCTATAAAGCAACTATTTATTATACCTGAATCCGAATAATCTTTATCAAAATACATAGATTATTCTGCTCACTCCATCAAGCTCAATATTCAATTAAGAGCTGCAGGGTGGTCACTTTGTGCTGGTCTCTTTTCCCAACAACATAACTTAAATATCACTAAATTTAATCAACTATTACAAAATTAACTACTTTTTTCATTACTATAACATTCGAATCATCTACCCATTACTGTATATCCATTGAATTAACTTTAATTTATAAAACTAGACAGATGAGCACTCGGAAATATAATTAAATAAATGGGACGGTGTTAACGACGCCATCTTGTCTTTCAACTTTCCCGTGAAAAAAAACCCGGTAAAATAAACAAAATTAAACTCAAAAGAAATTAACTTTATCATACCTGTAATTATGACCAGATGCACACCAATCAACCCCACTTGACACAACCTCACTGCTCAATCCCTGCAGTTAGGATTGAGTGCAAGTGTTCATATTCTGCACCCACACCAGAATTCCTCTTTGAAATGATGAAAATTGTCTTTAATTATGAAAATCTTAACTGTGAAATATGTATGCATTGGCAGTGTGAAGATAGGAATTCCAGAGTACAGAACCTCTGTATCTGACGAAGAATTGACTATGGTGTAGTGCAGCAGTGGGATGGTGAAGTTTATCGGAGTGCCTTGAATACTTTGAATGGTTTCGGTACGATGTCGCTGAGGTACGTGCATTTATAGATAGAGGCGCATTTTTGGAGTATCTTAATGTTGTAGATGGACGTGATATTGAGTTTCTTAAGCATAGGGGCAGATGGAGCCAAGTAGTTAGAGGAGGTGGCCAGTCTTGCACATTTCTTTTGGATGATGTGTCATTAATGTAGGAAGGAAGCATATGGACTGACCCAGACAATTTTTCAGTAGATGAGATATGAGTAAATTAAGACGTAGTATACAGTTGGGAATCAAGCCTGATGAACCATACCACCCATCCTTCTGATGATGCCAATGGACTTTCTCTAAACTGTGTTATCTGGATTCTTGTTTAAGACATAGAAAAAGTTTAATTGTAAGTCAATTGGAGAAAATTGTGCAAGAAAACTTTGTGAATAGTAATTACGTAAATATTGTGCGCTTTTACCTGCATCATAACTAGTATTGATAAACACAATGCCCATAGATATGCTAGACATCAATATTTATGTTTTGTTATTGTAATTGTATTTCTGTTGCTGATTAAATTGTGTTTTAAGCACATGGCAGAAAACGATACAAAGCAAATAAGAGCAAAACCCCTGCGGTGTTGGCAGTGGTGCACAAGCACAAATAACTAAAAGTCATTCATTGGTAACACTGCCCTGAAAGGAAAACTATGTAATAGACAAAGTTTCAGGAAATGTCCCTTATTTATACCGTTGAGATCATCTCTCTACTGATCACTCTGCTATAAAGAAGGGCCATTTCCTGAAATGTCTCCCGCATATGTTATTATTGTTATCTTTAGCGGAGCAAACAAGAGCGTTTTAAATTGTATTTGAGATGTTTGTCAGTGAATCCTTTTTTCCAATCCTTGGTGATTTCTTTTACGCTTTCCTCTTTAAAATCTTAATATAAATTCCTGTCTTCGGGGCAGTGTATTTACTCTCAGGAAGCATGCATTATACTAACAGCCAATAACGACATGTTATTTCCCTCTGTTATCACAGTCTCTCTACTGTGGCTAAGAATATTACTTATGGAACCCCCCCTAGCAAATATTACCCTATGCCTTTCTTAGAATTTTGAGGAAAAATTACAAACAGCTCTTAGAATATGAAACTAGATTTTTCTTTTAAATCCCCGAAGGTATAATTGCATTCTTAAATTTGGTTTACTCAATACTTGAAGGTGTGATGCATTACATTTTTTTTCTCTTTTATCTTGTCTTGAAGTGTTTTCTGCCAACGTTTATAGATTTTTAAATAATTTCACGCGTCATTAGCCTTCACGATATAGCCATATAACCATGAGCATTGTGTTGATGTTTACTTGATCAAGGAACCTTACCTCTTGCCCAGTGAACTTTGACATATACACGTTTTTTTTCCTTTCTTGTACATTTCTCTCAGTGGACAAATCTTGACTCCTGTCTGCCACACTCTTTTCATGCAACAAAGCACACCTAAATAAACACGCTCCAAGTAATTCCATGTCTGCTACTTAGAACGATTAGCACGGTTGGCTACGTGCGGTGCGAAAGAAGTTCAACAGTAAGACTCGGCATGCTAATGTAAACTTTACATCGTAAGTCCGTCTTGAGGTATGACAATATCGAGTAATTCTAGGTTTGAAGTTTTCGTGACTGCAAGGATCCATACTCTTTGGTTTTGTCGGTAAAGTCACGTAGGTGAAATATAAAAAAATGAAAATAAATAAATTAGTATTATTTTCTGGAGCAGTCACACCTGATGACGGATGCTTATGTTGCTTCCAAAACGTCGTGATTTAATTTGTTAGTTTTCATTTTAATTTATTTTATTTTATTTTTTTATCCACGTGACTTTATCGGAAAAAACCAAAGACAGTGTAGAGTAAGTCAAACGTCCTCTTGAGAGCTCCCTCTGGTGGAGGTTCTTCTGCCAGCAGTGGCGTTTACTGGTAATTGCAGAGCCGGTTTTTTACATCTTTAAATATATAATTGGACGTGTAATCTTAATTTGCATCTATAAAACGTGTGAGCTTATATAAGTGAATATATTAAGATAATGGACCCCATTTTGGCAATTTAACATCAGTAGAAGTTTCACAAGCTCCATATATGTATGCATGCATGTTGAACTTCTATCACACCATACGTATAGCCACGCGTGCTAATAAGAGGTGCCGGGGAAGGATAATAAACTGTACACAAAAAGCAGTTCTGACTCACTTGTAGATCTGGCATCTTTGGTAATGTAGAATTTTTTATACCAAATGAAACATTTCTTCTGCTAATAAAATAATGGGAACACAATAGGTTCTAAAAAACATGGACCTCCTCTACAAAATGCACATGACTTTCGTCATTTGGTGTTTGTCAACCTAATCTTTACTATCAAAGTATACCATCTTGGACTTCAGCAATAATGTTGATAAAATTACTATAATATAGGAAAAAGGTCAAAATACAAATGACGTGTTCCACTTTGTGCGACAACAGCTGAAATAGTATTATGTTGGACACAAACAACAGTATAAATAACGAGACTGCGTGCCTGACCTGATTGATTTTCTACGAAGTCTATCAGGGGTCCATTCTTTGTACATTATAGTTTTTTTGTTGTACATCAGATGTCTGCCCAAAGCCATTGGCTGTCATTGCGGTTATGATCTATGTGAGTGACACCACCGTCTTTGCAAGATGTTCTACACAATTAGAGCTTAACCCTTTGACCTACGGCATTATATCTAGTTTATGGCCACTGCCTGTGTATAAGTAAACGCTTCAAAGTAATTATGGAAAGACCATTAAGAGCCAGTTCTGCCAAGACAATGTCTGTTCAGTTTTCCCGCCACACGGCCCCTATTGTTTTATCGGCTGATTGCATGCCAGCTTTCAGTAAATCAAAGGGTGGATATATTGACAACATATCACATTATTTGTTCTCCTTGATAGCAATATAAATGTGTTATAACCAGTTTCACTCATTTGATAACGAGGGGGCGGGCGGGCGGGGGAAAATGCCGTTTTGACATTCCGTTAATTTCCAGCAAAACCTTGGCCACTTCACATATTAAGGAATGCTTCTAATGGGATGTCCATTTACAAAAAAAAACCACAAGCATCCATATAACAAATAAAAATTGGAGAAATGTAAACGCTGCAATGAAAGACATGTTTAATAACGTGCACTTCTTGAAACAGGGGAGAATTACTTTTTTTGCACGTGAAGCTTCTGGTTCAATAGAACTCTCGAAATCGTCCTTGAGTGTGTAGTTTGAGCTCTTGTAGCAAACACGTGGAGACACCACACAATATAGCACATGTGGCAATGTGCATTGCAACTGCCTTTCCGAGTAATACGAGTCTCATTGCGCGCTTGGTTTTAAAGTCACTCGAGCAGAAATCTCTTTACTTTAAATTATTGGGTACTCCTCGTCAACTGCAGGAGTTGATGTGAAACAGCCTGGAAACAATGGTCTGGAGTTAGGAACATATTAGTGCCCTTTCTCTGCACCTCTTCCCACGCTAACATGAAAACCAAGATGCACTTCTGATAACGACATGTAATCTATTTTGTATAACTTTTTAAATAACCAGTGACCGTGACCTAGTCTGATTTCTCGAGAATTTTTCTTTTGAATCGCCACGAATCCTAAGATTGGCGATGACCAATGGACATTAAGACGTTTTTCTTTACTTTGTTAAAAACCTGTGGGTCACCAAGGGATTCTGGCATTGATGCAAAATCGATCATATATATTTCGTAAGTAAGCACAAGCAAGCGCCGACAGTGTGAAACTCTACGTGAGTGTTGTCGAGTGAAGACGTTTGGAAGCAAATTAGGCAAAGCTGGCATCACTGAAACTCAGGCAGCCAGCCGTGACTTTAATTCTTATCTAATATAGATTAATTTAGATCCTTATTCAAAGGCACTTTACAACAATTCATTTTTTTTTAAACGTTCATAAGATAATCGTTTAAATAAGAGTTGTCCAAAGTGGTAATCTAGTTATGATGACAGGAGAATTTGTGGGAGTGATTAAAGGGGGTGTTGGGGGATAGTGGTTGGGGTAGTAATAGGGGAAGTGATATGGGTAGAGGTATTAATAGAGGTTAGGGTAGACGTAGTGATAGAGGTATTGATAGGGATTGTGGTAATGGTAGGGGTAGTGATAGGGGAAGCGATAGGGGTAGCGTAATGATAGGGGTTGGGGTAGAGTTAGTGATAGGGGTAGTGATAGGAGTAGTGATATGGATTGGGGAAGTGATAGGGGTAGAGTAATGATAGGGTTTGGGGTAGTGATAGGGGTGGTGATAGGGGTTGGGGTAGTGAAGGGGTTAGGCCTGGTCGTAGTTGGGGGGGGGGGGGGCGGGGAGTAGCAGTAGGATGGGCTAGGGATAAGAGATGGGGGTTGTTTTAAAGGAGGAATGGAAACAGGTTCGTGAAGATGATTGTTGTATAGTCTTTGGGTCTTTCGGTAAAGTCACGTAGATAGGTTGAAAGAAAATTACAGAAAATAACAAAAAAACTACGACGTTTCCTACGACGATCGCTTGTGTTGTGTTGTGATCGAAAGGTTTTTTGTAATTTTTTGTTATTTTCTTTCAACCTATCCACGTAATTTCACCGAAAGACCCAAAGAATATGAATTCCTGCAGTCACGAAAGCTTTCAGTCAAGATGATTGTTTTAATTGGATTCTCAAGCATAGTGAGTTGATGGTCCCAGCACAGTCACCAATTACTGCACATAAAACCCATCATATTAATTTCGTCTCTTCACTTAATTTCAGCTCTGAGAATTACAAATATTGGTTTGACTGTAATGGGCTGAATGTTACACCGGGTCCATTTTTTCACCTGCTCTTGTGTTGTATTGCAATATATTTCTAAGTTTACAAGGTTTGTTTTCTCTTTCATTTGTACCTAATGATGATTGCTTGTGTTGCAATCGAAACGTCATATGCTATTATTTAATTTATTTTTTCTTTCTACGTTACTTTACCGAAAGAACCAAAGAATGATTTTGTGTACTCCTAGTTATTTTATTATTTTGATTCTGCTCCGCATTATATGACTGTTCTAGGTATACTTTCTCCTATGTTTTCCAGCTGTGTCTCTCAGACAGACCTAATATTTTTTGAGAGGGGGGGGGGGTAGACATATTTTAAATGTGGCACAGTTTTGCAGTGGTCTATGGTGACATGTACTAAACCTTTATATATTGCAGCCTCCGATATGTTACAATTATTTCGTTGTTAGGCTACAAAATTGATTTATTTGGCATTTCCTACCAGCAGGTAACCAGCATTTCAGGGATGCTATTACCTGAGGTTTTGGCCCATTTAAGCTACAATCTCTACCCCCCTTGTGACCAGCTG
Organism: Entosphenus tridentatus; assembly: GCA_014621495.2. NCBI lineage: Eukaryota > Metazoa > Chordata > Hyperoartia > Petromyzontiformes > Petromyzontidae > Entosphenus > Entosphenus tridentatus. Next base: position 10,321,131 of record CM025619.2, on the reverse strand, counting down.
TTTGGCTTGCGGCATACAAAATGCACACATTGAGCAAACTTTCCCCATCCCAGTTGGGTTCGCCAATTACTGTCCGATGATAAATAAAAGAAAACTGAATTTGTACGTTCGTAATTGCGTCATAAATAACATGGAGCTGTTAGAGCGCTGTAAATGTGAGTGTGTTTACTCTGTGGTATTGCATGGGGCATCAACTAACCCTTGACACACTGGTCCATTGAAGCACTTTAAGGGTGATATTTACCCTAATGAAGCATTGCATCAAGTCCGCTAATGTAAGCTACTTCTCCGGGAGGGTGTACGCTGCAGCTCTTTAATGGTTTAGCGCACCGTATTTGCAATCCAGAGGTCGTAGGGATTTTACTGGCTGGCGTGGCAGCTGAAACAATGGACAAGTTACTTGAAGTCCACCACCTCCGTCTACCCAGAAGTATAGATGGTCGACTCACGGTCGACCAGAAGGCTGCGTCTGTAAAAGTGTGGGTACCTCTTCCGAGATGTCTAGCCAGTGCGAAAGAGTAGTCCGAATACCTTCTAGAGTGGCTCTTTAGACCTCCCTCTTGTGGAGATTCGAACAATAGCAGGTCTATACAGAAGCATTGCATCGAGTTCCATGAAGTGCACTCCTGCTCCGACCTCTGAGGGGCTCTCACGCCATGGGTTGAGTCATATTAAAAGACGTGACAACGGTTATGTTCAGTGTGAAAGTTAGATGCGACTTTGCCACCGAATACAACTGGACAACGTGCAAGTTTTACATGTCCGTACGTGATACACAAATTAAAACAAAAGGAACGGACGTATGAATACAAAGCAGTATCTTATATGGAATCATATGTCGTGTGGATTTGTACCAAATATCGTTAAATACCGCCATCGCAGTCCATACAATAACAGCGATGACTCCAAAGTTCACATGGCTTTTCAGTTTTTCACACATAATCAGAATATTTATGTTGACGATTCCTTGTTGCAATTTTAAGTGCATGCACTTAATGCAGTACAACTGTTCAAGTGCATCACAGTGCATTGCAATGCACAGACAGAGTGCTGTATGCTAGGACCTAAAGTGGAGCAGAATATAAAAATGGTTAACTTAAAAAAAAACAAATTCCTTCAAAATACCAATATAGGCTAAAACAAGTCTTTTATTGAAATCTCCAGGCGATATCTTCACACAGCGCTACCTACTCCCACAATGCGGACCCTTCAGTATATATACACACACACACACACGGCTGATTCGCTGACCTCAAGTAATCTCAGCGATAGAAGAGACGCACGGAATATTAACTACCCGCCAGGCGCAATATGTAAAATACAATTTGCTCCCCAACTTAACCATATTGCCACCGGGAGCTGTGAACCTGTTTGTGCTGGAGAAAAACGTTACCGGAGGCCCAGTTGTCATATACTTCCCAAAAGTAAAGTTAATAGACTGGAGAATGAGCAACTAAATAAATAAACAAATACATCTCCATTATGCTATTTGACCATGCACAATGTGTTTTTATTCCGAGGTGTCTTTAGGGTCCTGGCCTTCTCACTCGCTGTCATTTGCCTGCCCGTGGTGCATATTCAGCCAGTGTGCATCTGCGTGTGTGTGTGTGGAGTTCCGCAACCTGCAGTGTGTGGGGAGCGGTAGTGTAGCGGTTAGCGCGCTAAGCTATGAACCTGGCGACCCGGGTTCGATTCCCGCTCACGGCCAACAACAGTGACGATTATCTGAACCGGTCCCGGGCTTCCCCTAGGTCGACTCAGCCTCAAATGAGTACCTGGTGCGGTGTGTATATATCGTCGCTGGGGAGACAAAGGCGGTCGGGCGTGGTGCTGGCCACCCACCCCCTCGTGTGCCGTTCCGGCCTTCATAGGTACTCGATAACGGCACTTGCCACAGTCTGTTAAGGCTATACGGGGGATCTTTGTCTTTGTGGAGTTCTGCAGCCTGCAGCCTGCAGTAGTGTAGTGGTTCGCGTGCCCAGCGACCCAAGTTCGATTCCTGCTCGCAGCCAACACCGGTGACGATTATCTGAATGCTCGTCACTGGGCCTCCCCTAGGTCGACTCGGCATCAATTGAGTACCAAGTGCGATGTCTAAAAACGTTGCCACGAGGGAGACAAAGGGAGCCGGGCGTGATGCTGGCCACCTTCCTCGTGTTTCATGCCGTCCCAGCCTTCAATTCAAGGGTGCTCGCTAACAGCACTTACCCCAACAGTCTAAGGCTATACTGGGAGGTCTTTGTTTTTTTTGCAGTGTGCCTCTGATGCTTGGTGAGACTGTGTGTCAACCCTGGTTCCCCAGGTTTAAACCTGAGAGCTCTCTGTGCCATGGGATAGCTTCCCTCACATTTTTCGCTCAGCATTCACACACCCACTGGGGTTTGGTTTTGAATAAACTCGCCCATTGCTTCAACTGTCACGCGAGGCGATCGAACCAAAAAACTCTGAATTGCGGCAAGATCGGTGTGCTAATTGTTACACAGTAGCAGCATCCCCATTTTTTTTCTATCTATCACTCTCTCTCTTGAGCAACTCCTAGCTTAAATGGTTAGTCTACGAATACGGATATTCAAAACGATCATGGCATTGGGTTCTTTTTTGCCCGTTAAAGTGTTGCCACTTGCCGGGTGTCTGTCTGCACGCGAGCTGTTGTTGTTTGACTTGCATCCCACTGGGATTTTTGCACACAGCGTTGGTGTACACGGTGTTTTTGTCTGCAATATTTTCGATTTAAAGCTTTCGTGACTGCAGGGATTCATCTTTTTGGTTCTTTCGGTAAAGTCACGTAGCCGTCCTCAGGTGACCTGTTCTTCACCTGAGGACGGCTGCTTGCGTTGCGGCCGAAACGTCGTTAGAATTATTTAATTATGTTTTATTTTTATTATTTTATTTTTTCCCTTCTACGTGATTTTACCGAAAGAACCAAGAAGATCACTTTAAGATGTTTTATTTTTCATGTTTTTATTTTTTTTGTTTGTTGCGGCTGCACCCGATTCAAGAGCCGAATGGCTCACAGGGCTATACCTAGAAAATGAACTTGAACTTTAGCACGCTTCGTTGGCGTCCCGTGGAAGCCCTCCCGTTCCTCGGCTCGTGAAACTCCGAGGCAGGCCGTGTGGGTGTCACACGTAATGGCAATAAGTTGTTACCTTTTCTGGCAATGAAACAGCTGTGTTAAGATGTTGAAACACCAAACAGAATCCCTCGTCAAGGAATCGTGTCTGCATTGACCACATGTGCGTGCGGTGAACTTGCAAATAAACAAAAAACATGGTCTGATAAATGAGATATGCATTGTCTTGGTTCTTTCGGTAAAGTCACGTAGAAGGGAAGTAATACAATAATAAAAATAAAACATTTTATTATGTTTTATTTTTATTATTTTATTACTTCCCTTCTGCAGTCACGAAAACCAAAAAGATGAATCCCTGCAGTCACGAAAGCTTTAAATCGAAAAGAGATATGCATTGTCTTTGAAACTGATTAGTCCACATCATTCGGTCCACACCAGTTTCAAATACAATTAATATATTATCAGAGCATGTTTTTGTTTATTTGCATGTTCACCGCAAGTACGTGTGGTCAATGCAGACAGGATTCCTTGAAAAATGATCCTGTTTGGTGTTTTAACATCTTAACACAGCTGTTTCATTACCAGAAATGGTAAATACTATTCTTACATTTTGATACTGGCAAATAAAGGTCCCGTTATTGGGTGTTACGCGGTTTGAATTGTATGGGGATCTCAAGGCAGACGCTTTGCTCACACGGCCCCACGGTGCCCTCGTGTGCGACCCTAAACAGGCACAGGGCGAGGCGATCTCTGAGGTCGCGAAGCACCGCTGCGTTGTCTCTCCTCGGCTCTGCTTCACCTTACCCCCCCCCCATTCCCCCTGGCAAGGTCACCTTGCCATATCGCAATCGGCGCGTGGCACATCGCCTCTTGTGCAACTCCCAGCGTTTCTACCCCCCCCCCCCACACTTATTTGCTTTTCGTTTTCGCCTCCCCCCCCCCGTTACGCGTCGCACATGTGCGTGAAAGGAGGAAAGAAATAGCCCAAAGCGCATTTATAATAACCTCTGTCTACACCCTTTTCCCTTCTAAAGGACTTTCACGATTAAATATTCTGTGCCGAAGAACAATTTGACTTGAATTTGCGTAATGTTCGATATTGCTCACGCGTTTTTTTTTATTTCATAGATATGGCCGTACACAAATGTGTCCAGGAACGATGCGTTACCACGACCGAGATTCGAAATACACCATCGCGAGTGAACACGGGTCAACCAAATCCTGTCCGGTCCCACCAGCGCCAAGTTTACAGTTCACAAGTTTTCTCTTGCGATGCCATTTCCTCCTACGATGAAATAAGCAAGCAAAAATGCCCCTTTTTTCTTTGCAAGAAAATATCCCCGATGCTACTTGGGTACTCAATATTATATTCCAGCTGCGGAGACGTCGTTTATTTGCCGGCACTGATTTATTTGCCGGCACTTAACTTGTTCAAGTTCCCTTGTTGCCTAATTACGGGCACTCGAATGCACTGTGCGATACACCGTTTATCCATCATTCATAAATCACCAACCACTCTTTCTTGTCAAGAACATTTTAAGTGCACCCGTGACTGTGTATTAGGCGACAGGAGAGAGAGAGAGAGAGAAAAACTACTTTTCGAAAGAAAATCTCACGTTTATTTTTTTTATCTACCCCCCTATACATTATTAATGGTATTACATTCATTTGCAGCATTTTTAATACATATTTGACAAAGTAATTATCCCCTTTGCATGATTCACATTTTTTTCACGCAAGTATCCCAAAGAGTTTTAAACGAATAAAAGAAATCACATTGCTGCACAATTATTATTATTGCAATTACACTCAGAGAGAATGGGAAATAAAAATCCTTATTTGTTAACTGCTTACGTTAGAACTCTTGCTTTTCCTCGTGCTTTTAAACTATAAATCCGTAGTGCGTGCTTTTTGCAATCGTGCGCTTTATGAATATATTCACACGGCTGCTTGGGGGGGGGGGGAACTAGAGAATGTACAATGGATGGCAATTGATTTCATCTGTATGCAACTTTTTCCTATGATCTTCACTGATCGTCAAATTCCTGTGACTCCATTGGATTAATAATTCAACTAACCAGTGTTCCAAATGGGGCCCGTCTCCATTTTGATGTTTGATGAGGGAGATGGAAAATAAGTGTATTGTCCTATATCCCCATCAATATCTAATCTCACGGGGGCAGGGCATGTGGCAAATCATTTTCATATGTCTCTTTTGTGCTCTGAAACCAGCACTTCAAAGAAATGAAAAAAGGGGGGGGGGGGTCATAACAGGATGGTTGAAAGCCTCTTGGCGCAATCACGCAGATAATGCTGAAGATTGTGGCCGCAATCCTTAACTTGTTTATTCTTTTGTAATATTTGTCTCATTTTTTTTTAAGGAGGATTTAAAAAAGAAAAATCATTACAGAAATACAAAACGACCAGAAAGGTAATATTGTTCTGACAAAAAAAAACAATCGGTGTTCTTTTGCAGTGAATAACAGAAGATGGTCTGGTTTTATTGACACAATTAAATAAACATTGACAGCTTCCACGAAAGTAGAATGAAAGAGACAATATTGCGCGACAATTGTATTTTGTCATGTCCACCACAATGGCTGCGAATGTGCCGAGGAATGGGGTATAAGGAATTATTTTTGCTCTTTTTTTATGAGGTAAGCTAGTGACAAAATCACCCGGACCTTGCCCGATCTCGTAAGATCTCAGAAGCTAAACAGATATTGAGTCGGCAAAGTGCTTGCGTGGATAACCTGCACAGAGCTTGGGTGGATGTACACGAAAGAGGTTTAGTCGGCATTGCATAAAAAAAAACGTTTTTCTGAACTCCTACCTTCTAGATTTGAAGTTTTTGTGACTGCAAGGATCCATACTCTTTGTTTTTTTAGATAACGTCACGTAGGTGAAAACAAAACAAAATGAAACAACTAAATTTATTCACGACGTTTCGGAAGCAACACAAGCATCCGTCATCAGGTGTGACTGCTCCAGAAAAATTACTGTAGCGTATGAAGAGAGCTATTTAGAGACACGTGTTTATATAGGGTACTGGGGGGGGGGAGGAGCCAAGGGGTCATGTGGGAGGAGCATGCAGCAGGCCGTGTGTAGTCGCGGGCGGTTGGGCAGGGGAAAATTACTGTAGCGTATGAAGAGAGCTATTTAGAGACACGTGTTTATACTGGTAGGAACGAAGTGGACCAGCCACCAATAGATTATATCGTCCGTCCGTCCGTCCGTGTATCAACATCGCCCCCTACTGCAAACACTTGGCATGACCCTACAAAAACCTTTACACTCAGTGATCAACATCGCCCCCTACTGCAAACACTTGGCATGACCCTACAAAAACCTTTACACTCAGTGACGCTTTTAATTAAAACTTTTAAATTAAAAATTTACTAGCAGCGGCCTAAAGCCTACAGCTAGGCCTAAAGCCTCGAACAACGCCTCAAACTCTCCCTTCGTATCGTACCCCCGCGTGTGTGCAAGGGAGTTAATGTTTAACAATGTTACATTCCCTTATGTTTTTAATACATTTAAAGCTTTTACATAAATAATTAAAGCATTTAAATTAAAAATTAACTCACAGCGGCCTAAAGCCTACAGCTAGGCCTAAAGCCTA
>CM025619.2:10294398-10314426 GCA_014621495.2 Entosphenus tridentatus | reverse complement strand
AAGCCTAGAACTAGGCCTCAAGCCTAGAACTAGGCCTCACACTCTCCATTCGTATCGTACCCCCGCGTGTGTGAAAGGGAGTTAATGTTTAACACTGTTACATTCCCTCATGTTTTTAAATAGAAACATTTAAATTGTAAGCTTTTACATTAAAATACACTCCCTACCTCCCCGTCGTCGGCGGGTTTCCAGCCTAGAGCCAGGCCTGGCAATTTCTCCCCCGCTAGGGGTGTATTGGGCGGGGCTACGCGGGGCTGGGCGGGGCTACCGCGGCACGGATAGTAACAATCTGCATATCGTGCAGATTGTTACTACTCACTGTCTGCTCCAAGCTGCACTCACGTAGGTACATACTTTGAAATACTAGTATTTTTTCCACAACGGTTACTACTACTTTATTGTTTCCTATGTTCCACTACGTCTACGTTTCCGTTCACTTATTGGCGCCCATTTTTTGCCATTTCATTTTATTATAGCCATTCATTTGTTTGTTCCTACCAGCCCACCCCACAGGGACCTGGTATAGGGTACTGGGGGGGGGAGGAGCCAAGGGGTCATGTGGGAGGAGCATGCAGCAGGCCGTGTGTAGTCGCGGGCGGTTGGGCAGGGGATTAGCATGAGTTAAGACGATCACAAAGAAAAAAGTTGGTAATCTATCGACCCCTTGGCTCCCCCCCACGCCCCCTAGTACCCCATATAAACACGTGTCTGTCTCTAAATAGCTTTCTTCACACGCTACAGTCATTTTGCTGGAGCAGTCACACCTGATGACGGATGCTTGTGTTGCTTCCGAAACGTCGTGATTTAATTACGTTTTTTTAAAATTTAGTTTTCACCTACGTGACTTTACCTAAAATAACAAAGTATTCCCCTAACCTCACCAAATCGCAGTGACCAGTGCGGTAAAGTATTGTGAATTATCACTTATGGTGCACAAGGCATGAGTGAGAGGCCCTCACGCACCAGTGGATTAATAAACGGGCTGTACATTTTCATGTACGTGCGGCGTGTCAGTTGCCCTGCCGATGTATTTCTGCTCTACTTCTTCATGCAACCAGAAATTCCATTTGCTCTTCACGTGCAAACCCACTTGAAAAGTGAACGATGCATGTCAAAATTGGAGGCATGGGACAACAACGCTGTCTTCACATGATAAAGCAGAATTACTGGATGTAAACATGTGCATCGCTCAAGACCACGCATTGATTCTATGCCGTTCAACATAGTTTGTGAACAAAGGGTAACGTTAAATTTCGATTTAAAGCTTTCGTGACTGCAGGAATTCATCTTCTTGGTTTTTTCGGTAAAGTCACGTAGAAGGGAAGTAATAAAATAATAAAAATAATAAAACATAATAAAATAATTCTCACGACGTTTCGGCCACAACGCAAGCAGCCGTCTTCAGGTGAAACCAGGTCTGTCGAGGCGACAGCGTCTGAATGAGGCAGCACACGTGCTTGGAGCATATATATAAGCTGGGTTGGGAGGGGGGGGCGCCTTAACAAAAGAATTTGCATATCAAGAGGAATTTAGCATATTTATGGGAAATGCAGGTATGTAATTAGTGCTACTTGTGTCCGTGGATTATGCAGGATTAGCAGCATCCAAGGGAGAGGAAATGGGAAATGCAGGTATGTGAATAGTGTTACTTTGCCCGTGCATGATGCAGGATTAGCAGCATCACAGGGAGGAAGGGGGTAGCATTAATAAAGAGATGAAGTGTTAATAGTATGTAGCTGCAGTAACTAAAACCACCACGTAAACAACTAAAGTATAAACTACATAGTATCATAATTATACTAAATATACTCTACAATAAGCTGAGTTACTAACAGTAGGTAATACATTACAATTCTACGTCGTAAGAAGAAAAAAAAAGGGTAACGTTTGCATAAAGCGAGCTTATGCTTGAACAACAATGGCCATGTCCAATCAGAGAGTGGGATATAAAAAGCTCATCACGCTGGACTTTGCAATCCGATAGTTGAAACAAACGGTCCATGTTGCTGCAAGCCCCCTCCCACCCCACACCACCTCTGCCCACCCAGCAGTATCCATGAGTTACACCACGGTTGATCAATCTACATGTTACGTGTGGGTGCTCTCACCTCTTCCACTCTGTCTGGCTGGTCCGTGTTAAAGAGTGGGCCAACATGTGATCTCGTGGGGGCTCTCTAGAGCTTCCGATAGTTGGAGACCCTTCCGCCAGCAGTCGTGTGAGCATCCAACCAACTCCTGCCTAGATTAAGTTTGAAAGTTACTGCAAGCACAAACATTACTCTACGAATATGCTTGTTTTTTTTGGAATTATGTCACAGCGGCAGGAGTCACGTCCACCGCACGCTCTTGAAATAATTGGCAAAACACGACTAAAAGTTGCTGAATTAAACAGCAATAAGTACACAGTGTCTTGTGCAACAAAACTGGACAAAGCTTGAGTGATCAAAGGTTTAGATAGTCAGAAATTATCACCCTTGAGAACTGTTATCTTTTGTTCTCCTGTTAGCTGACTTGCACTTTTCATTGTGGTAGCCTTAGGTATATTTTTTCTTAGGTGCCAAATTCATTGAACGCAGCACAATTTCGTTTGGGAATGCAGGGACGCATTTATTTGCTTAGGGGAGCAGTGGTGCGGTGGTTACAATTCTTAACTGTGAACCTGAAGACTCGAGTTGAATTCTTGTCCAAGGATGACATCAACGTCAAGTGATTTTCAAATGAGTTCTGGCCTCACTTTCACTGACCTGCACTACCTAATTTAGTTAAGTTTGATCAAACCAAACCCAATGACTAACAATTTGTGGGGACGTCTTCATACAACAGTTGATTCAGTTTCAGTTTTCAGTTTCATTTATTAGGTATAGCTCTGTGAGCCATTCGGCTCTTGAATCGGGTGCAACCGCAACAAACAAAAACATGAACAAGAAACATCTTAAAGTGACTACGCGCAACATAAAAATCCAGGAAAAGACAACAAAGTCTTCCAGAAAAAAAGCACCGTATATCAATGCTGTGTGCAAAAATCCCAGTGGGATGCAAGTCAAACAATAACAACCATAAGACAATTTAGATTAAAGTATCAGTCTAACTCTGTACTACAACAAACAAATATGGCTAAACCAAAACTTTTTCGAAATCACCAAAATAAAGCTATAAAAGCAATGTGAAAGTGATCATAGGAACTGTGATAGAGGGATGTAAATCGGCTTTTCGTTAGAATAACACGACGCCTGTTCGTTTCAGTTATAGTTGACTCGTGAAATAAGCCAGCCGTCTGGCCGAGTGATGGGGCGATTAGCTCGCAATTGGAAGGTTTCGAGTTAAAATCTTTAGTTGCGGGTGGACTCGGCCAATCGTCCCTCTGGGGTTGATAAAAAAAAATATTAGTACCACTCATTTATAGGTAAGTCGAGAGTGATTTGAAAAATAAGAATAGGTTTTACCCTTTCTGGCAATAAAACGGGACTTGAGATGTTCAAGCACCCAATATGAACCTTTTGCAAGGCATAAAGCCTCCATTAATCAGACGTACTTGTGGCAAAACATGCAAACACACATGTGCTGCTAACACTATGTAACACAATTTTTGTTCCTGGGTAGTCAGTGTTATTTCGTAATTGTATATGCTTAAAAAGTATAGAAATGGCTATTTATTCCCACGAACTTTGCTTTTGTGATTTGGACAGTGATATTTTGAAATTTACCTATTTTCAATGAGAAAATGGGTGAATTTGTGTATTTTCGTTCACATAAAGTGAGAAAAAAACTAAATATGAATCAAAATTAAAATGTATTTATACTAAAGTAATACAAAAATGACTACAAAATATTTAGAAGCAAGTAGTTTTTCGAGATTTACGATTATACTTTAAATCACTTTCACGAATCAGCCCCCAAATGTAGTCTCCCATCATGTTCTCGTTATACTGTCCTTGGTAGCCGCGTTCAAAGTCCAGTATGTCCTGGTGGAAGCGCTCGCCTTGCTCCTCCGAGTATGCTCTCATGTTCTCCTTGAATTTATCAAGATGAGCATCAAGGATATGGACCTCCCACTTGACTTGGTTCCTCCCCACAGAGAACTCAGTCCGCTGTGACTAGTCCCGCCTGTGGCAGTGCACCTTGGTGTCCCTGCTGTCCCAAAGGCAAAGATAGCGAGGAAACTTGGTAAAACCGCCTTAGAGACCCATCAGGAATGCCACCATTTTGAAGTCTCCGATGACCTCCCAGCCGTACTCATCATACTTTAAGGCGTCCAGCAAGGTCTTGATGAAGTTGTAATCCTCTTTGAGGTGCACCGAGTATGCCATGGGAAGAGACGGGCACTTGTTACCATCATGGAACAGCACGGCTTGGAGGCTCATAGATGAGTGGTCCATGAAGAGTCGCCACTCATTCGGGTTACAGGTGATTCCAATTTCCTCGAACAGACTGGTCACATTGTGGCAGAAGCAGAGCCCATCTTGACGGGTGAAGAAGCTGCAAAAAGGTTGGTAACGCTTCCTCTGATCTGCGATTTGCACACTCTCATCCAACAAGTTCCACTGCTTGAGCCTAGATGTCACAAGCTCGGCATTGGACTTTGTGAGACCAAGATCTGTGATAAAGTTGATGAGATCTTTTTGGTTGGGGTAGTATGGGTTTCTATCCTCAGCTCCACCTCTGAAATTGTCATCTGGATCTACGTCTTCATCGCTCTCTGACTTGCTGCTCTCTTCTAACGACGGCTGCTTTCTCTCCGGAGGAGTGGGTATGGGAAGCTCATGGCAGTGTGGCACTGGGCAATGGATGAAGGAAGATCTGGATACGTGATAGCAGGTGCATTCTTGCCAGTCCGACGTTTGGAAGGGATCACCATGCAGTAGTAGCAGTTGCTTGAGTCGTCAGTAGGTTCCCGTGAAATTATTGGGATAGCGAACTTCATGGCTTTCTTTTCCCTGCTGTACCATCCTACAATAATACATTTATTTCACCCATGACTAATGTGTAAGAGATTCTCGCAACATTTTTTTATATGTGATATATTTTTTCTAAAACATTTTAAAATTAAAAACTTTTACAATTTTAACAAATTTTATAACATAAAATTCTCAGAAACAATTGTCCATCTTACCTTCTAGAATGTTTTTGCATTGCTCTCAGGTGAAATGAGGTGCCCAGCGTTTGTCTTGATCCCCGACAGGCATGCCGAAATTAGCCTTGTAGGCCTAACTCATCTTAGCAGATGCTTCCAAAGAGTACTTTTTCACTTTTGTCTTGATAAATTGGCCACAAATATTGAAAAATGCGTCTGCCAAATGCTTGCAGCCTTTTTATGTCATCTCAAAGAAATGCACATATTTATCCACTTAGGCAGCTGGAACTAATCTGAACTTGTGGGCTTAAGGCCTCTGTATTCATACTACTATTTATATTACTAGAAAGTTTTAGAATGTTCTGGAAGTTACTCCAAGTTTACTCAGCACTGAATTTATCTGGAATATTCTGGAAAATAGGTAAATTTAAAAATATCATTGTCCTTGTCACAAAAGCAACGTTTTTGGGGAATAATAGCCATTTTCTGTACTTTTGAGGCATAAGCAATTAGGAAATATAACTTACTACCCAAGGATAGAAAAAAATGTTATACAGTGTAATATATGGCATTGTCTTTTAAACTGATTGGCCTACACCAGAGACATCAGCCTTCTTCATGGCCTAGTCTCACCAGGAGGTGTTCGACCAGAGAACGCCATCTTTGTTTGCATGTTTTGCCACAAGTACGTGTGATTAATGCACACTTGATTCCTTGCAAAATATATCTATTTGGTGTTTGAACAACTTAACAACTGTTTTGTTGCCAGAAAGGGTAAAACCCAATGATTATTTTTCATACTTTGATACTGGCAAGGAGGTCCCCATAGAGTGGTTGTTCTTTCGACAGGCTTGCTCCCTGCCCTAGGGACGTGTGGCTCACTGGCTCAGGAGCTGTAGACACGAGATGAGCACTACCACAGTGCTCATTTAAGCAGCAGGTAGCTTTGCCGTGATTGAAACTAAAATTATGATCGAAAAGCTGAAACTGAGTATGCATGACTTGGATAATTCTGACACAACCCGCACATATATAATTCATACGTGTAATTAGGTGTTATTATGACATGAATTTAATTTAGTTTTAATGTATTAAATGGTTTAAATAATTGAAACGAAATTCTAATAAAATTGTTCATTCGGTGATGGAATGAAGATGTACGCAAGTAATACGCAAAACAAGCGTGAGCGTTTTTTTTTCGTGAATAAAGTAAGAGAAGTGGACTGTGGTTGATTGTTCGTGGTTTGGTGGGAAACCACTCCACCTGGAGGCACTGCTTGCAAGACGCCACGCGTATTGATCTGTGACTTCTAATGGCTTCGTTTGTCGGGTGCATCAATATCAGTTGAGTCCTTTGCGTATCTATATATATGTACGTACGAAACAAGAGTGTACCGAGCAGATGGAGAGATGACATTGATTCGTATGCATAACCGGTTCAGACCGATGTAATAAACCACCACGAACCGATTGCTAGGTGGAAAATTGCATTGCAAGATCGTGAGAGATGGTGAAGGCTTGTGAAGGCCTTCATCCAGCAATGGCTGATGATTATTTTCATAATAATATATAGATATCTTTACAGCTGTTTACTAATCAACTGCTGGATGAAGGCCTCCCACAATATCATGTCAGTAATGGGGCTTTTTATTCTAACCACAATTCACCATTCTGGTCAGTGCCGTTGGTTAAAGGGTGAGGGATAACAGTACCGACTCTGATAGTGATTGAACTCAAGTTTTCAGGTTCATTGTGCAGTGGAACAACTGCTTAGCCACTGCTCCACCTCAAGTTAGAGTCCTGGCTCTGGATTAATCCATATGTGTATACGCAGTTATGTGTGTATAAACCTATTGCAGCATTCTCATTATTAAGTTTATTTTTTAATATTACGTATAATATGTTAGGAATGACAATACATTATAACTGACAATGAACATATATATTTATTAATTAAGTACTCTAGCAAATGAAGCTGAAGCTTCAAAATAAGCACGACATTATATTGGTACAAAACACTAAATTCATCAATGTTATTATATGTAGTCACTTGAAATATTGTGTAATATTGGCAATTACGTATGCTTTGTAGCAATGAAACTAGATGCTTGTTTGAAGAGCATAGTTTTAAACATACTGAACTTAGACAGAGGGACATTGTCACGTCACGGCCGAGTTAGTGGTACGTTTACTGCTAGTTGCAAAGGTTCACCGTTCATGCCCAGTGGCTGCCCTGGTTAATACTTGCTGTATTGACCATACAAGTCACGTTAGCAATATTGCCCCCCCCCCCCAAGTGGCGAACTGATGTCTCCTTTCAGGACGGTGTTGCGTTCACCTCGTGTTGCACAGGGACAGCTGACACTAGGGTCCCCTGCCACACGGTGTCTTTGGATGTACTGCATGGCAGGTGCGATTATAAATATTACCCGATGATGAGGATGACTTATGGTAGGAAAAGAGTTGTACTTTCCTTGAACAGGAAGTATGATGAACACTTAATGCAGAACATGAATTGCAGTCAGAAAGTAATTTCATATTTTTCATTTACAAATGCTACCTCTCATCAGCCCTTGGTCAAATCACTGCTGTATGAATTGGCCTTCCCAAACCACCGCCACGTCTCACGATCCTGTGTTGTCGTGGTCCACCAAGTACCAGCGCACATGCTTACATCGTCACGGAGTGTTGCGTCCTTTTCTTGGCCGCCACGCCGTGATTATACTTGGCCATCTGCCATCGTGCACGCTCGTGACGTGTCCTACTCCAACCGTCTTACATTTATTCTTTGGTTCTTTCGGTTAAGTCACGAAAACCGAAAGAACCAAAGAATAATTCCTGCAGTCACGAAAGCTCCAAAATAAAGACGTCTTACATTTCTTAACGGTTTTGCAAGCTTTTCTTTAACAATAGATAAGTAAAAAAAAGAGTGGCTGTTTGACCCCGACCATGTATGTATGTATGCGATGTTTCATTTGTATTAATTATCTTTATCCCCAATTAATTCGATGAAGTGACTTTTCATTGGAAAGCAATGTATAGGAATGGTTTTTCATTATTATTATTCTTGTACACGTGTGTTAAATCAAAGCTACAAGCATGAATAATTTATAAATAATATAATCGACAAAAACATAACAGTTCTCTTTTTTTGTCTTTGATCTTTTGATTAACATCACTGAAGAGGCATGATCTTACTCAACAATTCATAAGAGAATGAAATTTACTGCTTGTTAGACATGCTAGCAGGTCATATTTTATTTAACATTAAATTAGTCAGACTCTCCCATGAGGGTCTCCATCCTTTTAGGAAGATATTGGCACTGTGTAATGTAATTGTGAAAGCGTGCTCTTGGAGCAGCTCGGATTATGTTGCTTTGAGAGTACCAATCAGAGCCGTTTCTAAATTCAGTGCACATTTTAAATACATTTCACACGTTGTTTTGGGAATCGGCCATGAGACGATTATAATTCAAACGTTTCAGAAATTCTTGTTTTCAAAATTAATAGCGTATTAAAATATGAAATTGTACGAAATAAAAGTCGTTGATGCATAGTATTTATGAAAATATCGTGCTCAATCCTATTTGCTTTTCTTAACTGCTCATATGACAGCTCTGCTTCGCACTTGTTCCCTGACCCATGCATTTTCTGTCTCAGTCTAATTCCAAATGAGGAAATTCAGTTGTACGCGTTTCTGCTTTGATTCCACTCTTTCTTACCAATCCAACTGGCAATGTTTCTGAGCCATATGTCATAGTCGACAATATTTACTGATTTCAATTGTTCTTCTCAAAGTACCTTGGTGTGCTGCTTTTCATTATCAATGATTGGCACGGTTGATTATGTACGTTGCCCTGGAGGTTAAACATCTACACAAACAAGTTATGTTTCTATAAGCACTGCATCCTGCTAATCTTCACCTATTTATTTAACACTAGATTTGAAGCTTTCGTGACTGCAAGGATTCATACTCTTAGTTCTTTCGGTAAAGTCACGTAGGTAAAAAATGAAATTAATAAAAATAAAAATAAAATTAATAAAACATTTATTTTTATTAATTTCATTTTTTACCTACGTGACTTTACCGAAAGAACTAAGAGTATTTATTTAACAATTTGATCCTGATATGCCTTTAGTAATTGCCATAGGTGTACATGTGTAGTGACGTATATTGGGTCACTACAGCGTTTAGCGCCAGCTACTGATTAAAGAGTGGAGCTGCGAGTATTAGAGCCTCTCGCTGGCACCAGGGTATGTTACGGCATGGAAAGGGGGCCCTAGGGGCCATAGTTCTCCGTTAGAGAGGGGGCAGTGAGGATGTGACAGGTGGTTGAACCCGAAAGGGACAGGTGGTGTGGGGCCCAGAACCTTCTGGGAAGATCCAGAAGGGGGAGGGGCCGAGGGCGGAGCCAGGCCACGCTCAGGGGATTTAAAGGGGGTCCTGAGAGTCGAGAGGGGCCGTCTGCAGGAATGGGTCCCGCCGTGCTACAACTCTTCGCTCTTTCGTCTTTGATCGTCACGTTCAGCCTCGTGGGTCGGGCAGTGTGTTAACTGACTGACCCGGTTTTGTAGTTACCACGTTGTGGACTAGTTATAACCAGTCGTGGTTTATGTAGTTGCCCTGTTGGGGTCGAAAAATAAACGTGTTGCCTCCAAGTTCATGTGTGTGCCTCCGTGGAACCCACGACACATGTTCTGCCGTGCTTTCCAATATACTTTGAGCAATAGCATTTTTTTTTGCAAAACTGTTGCATACGGTTTTTTTTTGCGTTGCTCACTTATATTGAAGTAATCTCTGCAGCCATCCATTTTGAAGTTTTTTTTCAATTATTTCCTGCAAGGCTGGGTTTACATGATGGGTGACGCAGGTCAAGCTTGCAAATCAAACTGTGCTTCCCTCTTGAGTTCTCATCTGGTTCAACACGCGATTGCTTAACGCACACGACGAAAGGTAATGACCACTAAACTCTCAGTTACGTGATTATAGAGTATATCTAACATAATGTGGCGTGTTATGAATGTTACGGTTCGGTAGGTGAAGTAACAGACAATCGGCGGTTGGTTTGTGTAAAGGGGGTGGGGTCAAGAGACCTGAAAATGTTAAACCAGCTACAATTCTTCTTCTTTCATATGGCAGGATGGAGAAACATAAGCTTTGAAACGTGTTCGATTTGAATGCATTTTTTCCAACCAATCCCAGGAGGCAGCAGTCGGACGCTGTGTGGATCGCAGCGACACCACCAGGATGTTACAGGATGGCGCGTTCGTCGTCGGTGAAGCGTTTGATGGTTTGAACGTCACCACTGTCGCTGTTCGGCGATTCTTTGATCCTCGGTTTGTGGAAGGTGTCCGCGCATCTCCCACTCTGCGTCTGAGCGCGGTTTAGTGAGCCCCATAGTTGCTGTCGGGTCCTCAATGTGTGTACGTATGTTGAACTTCTGTTGCACCGTACGTAGCCAATTGTACTCATCGGAAGTGCGGTGGAAGGACAACAAACCAAACACGAAAAGCTGTTTTGAATAAATTAGTTTTCAATGGAGAGGTTCATGTTTATTGCCACGTATATAGTCGCTCACGATTCAAACCAGCGAGTGCTGATGTTTATTTTTGGGGGGGGGGGGGCTGCTAGAGCGGAGGCGCCCATCCAGAAAGGTTTTCGTGGAATTCGGCCGATGGCGTGGTGCTTCTTTCAGCTCTCGTCGGAGCGGCAGAGCGACGTTCTCCATCATATTGTGGTGCCGCCGGGTCGTCGCGGCGTCGTGTGTGGGGACGTTGGCTGGGGAGATGTTCACCAGCACACCGCGGGACTGGAGTGCACCTCAGCCCGCCACTGATGATGATTTGAGGTGCAGCGTTGATTTCGGTATCGATGAGGTTTGTGTGGGAGCTGGCACTTCACACTGGGGCGCAGTGCTCCGCATTAGAATAGATCAGAGCTTTCGTCGATATCTACGTTGTTTCTCAAAGTGTCTGTTTCCTCGTGTTTTTGTTTTTTCCTATTGGCTTGTTCAAGGTGGCGGGTTAGCATCTGGTCGAGAGTAACTCCTAGGTACCGGGGGTGGTGATCGTGCGTTGGCGATGTTCCATCACAGAAGTTGACATTCAATGTTTTCGTGGCTTGGCTGTTGCTCAGGCAGAAGACGGAGATCAAGTAATGCCCCAATTTAAGTAATGTTACGAGTGGAATTTGACCCGGAGATTAATAGACGAATTAAGGTCATTTACATAACTACACGACCATACACAATATGATTTTGAGAATAGATTTAGAAAAAAAACTATTCCTAGAATGTTAATCGTATCAATCTAGGCCTGGCCAACTATAAGTGAACACCTCACACTACCATTATAATGTTGGTGGCAGGTACGGCTTCCGCTCTTGTTGGATGGTGAGGTGGGGTGGAAGGGTCGTGGGGCTGTCATGTATGCGGGGTAGGGGGCACCAGAGCAGTCATAGACCACCAATCCCCTAGCAATGGCCCTGGTCAATGGTGACCTTATGTTAAGAAGGTTCACTGCACTGGTGCCAAAACATTTTGATAACCACGAGCCAAGTGATATTCGCTACATGTTCACACTGGCTACGTAAGTCCGAGCAGCGCATCGGGCACGGTTGGAAAATATATAAGCGAACATTTATCATTCCACGTCAAGAGCGGGTGTGGGTCACGACAAACAGATTCCTAGAAAAATTCAATGTGAGCTGGCCTCTCATTTGAAAAGATACCCTGAGACTGGAGCAACACGCGGCGTAGATGCTACAAAATCACAATAACTGCGCCCTGCCATCACCTAGTAATTATTTTTCGACCACTCAGCAGTAAGAACACATTTTTACTGTGCTCCGAAACAGCATGTTGCTTTATGTTATTTCGTAGCTTTTTATATTCGAAACTTAAGAAAAAATGTAACACTGCGTGGCCCTGGTTGGTACGCAAATGCGGTGGTTGTTAGCGATGGACGCGCATATTCAGTGCGCAATTTATTGTTTTGGTAATGGTTAGCTTTTTTTTTAAAGGAGGGAATTACCATCATCGCCTAAGTTTATGCTGGCTGCTCAGACCTACTGATCCTCATGAAAGGGTGGCACAATTTCCTGGGAGCTGATCGTGATCCCCACGGATGCACTGGACAGATGGCCCTGCTCCATAAAAAATCCAGCGGGCACTAGGGTGGCCGAGATGACAATTAGGCCACATCGCCACCAACTCCACGACCACCACAACCATCACTGCCACGACCATCATCGCCACTACCACCACCACCACCACAGGATTGAGTGGCGATTCTCCAACCTATCCTTATTTGTATTCGGCCTTAGTCTGACACTAAGCAGAATCATTGTTTACATTATGAGAGGATCGGGTGTAGGCCAACCACATATATAATATTTGATTTTACAAAACACCAAACACGGCCAGCCAATGGATGAAACTGGGGATGGAATGGCAGCCAAATGAGGGAATATCCCTGGGAGGTTCAAATTGGCTCATATGTGAGAGCGAGATGGAGTGTGGCATTTGATGACTGCGAGGGATTGGCACCAGCATGTAGAAGCCTTCATCCAGCAGTGAATAGACACTGGCTAAATGGTGATTCACGTGAATTTGATGATGTGAAGTGTGCTCTATAGACTAAATAAAGAGTGATGATGATGGTGATGTATGATGATTGATATTCTTCCAATGGCTAAGAATACCAATGGCAATACCGCACCGATAAATAAAGTATAAGCATATATGTTAGATCCATATGAATTGTATTTTTTGTGCCAAATTGTCTCTTACCGCATCTCTAGCAGTGGGGTGGATTGCTATGTTTGTTAAGACTCAGGGGGCCAAGCTGTCAAAAACGTGTGTTTTTGCAACTTTATATGCCGAGTGTGACGCGTGTGTCACAAAACACAAATTTGCTATCGCGTTTTATCTTGTATTTATTAACACAATTGTGTTACATAGACAGTGTAATTATTGATATGCATTATTCACATGAAGTTGCATATAACGAGTGCATTTTGTGTACGTAGTATTCATTCATTTGAACGTTCACTCCCCCATCTCACTTCCTTTGTCGTTGAGTGTCCCTACGTGCATGTGCAGCTGCTTATCTCTTACCTCGCTCTCATAACGCATTAGTCATAACTTTCTGCAGCATCTTGAAGTGCCTTAGCATTCCGACAGCACAACAATGTGTTGCACTACACTGTACCCATGCTTAGCGTAGTCTGCATTGTTTCCCTTATAGCATTTTAAACATGAATGTTTTGTGCCCGTGCATAATTGTGTAATAATTATTTAAAAGAGCCGAATGAATGCCTTATTTCACTCACATTATATAATCCCTCGGCGCTGTGAGAATGTTAGCCTGGATTCTGGAGCACATTTAATCCCGCTGTGAATCGCAGGGCTTCACTTGTCATAGGGTCACTCCTTTTGGCATTTCAGCTCTCCACCATTCCTCTGAGCCCAAGGCCGGGTATTAAATATCCTTAGGGACAGATACGTGGAATCTTTCCATTTCAAATTTGAAAGCAAGGCATATTTAAATTGGAGTGGCATACCGAGATAGCGCTCGCGATCTTAGGGCGAATTACCCAACATCAGTGCCAGTTTCCATTTTCTCGAGGGACAAAAATACACCTTGACTTCGGGAACATTCGTTTGACTAGGACTGGGGAAAAAAAACATAGCTGTCCTTTTAAAAATATATATAAGATTTTTTTTTTTACTCCACCACATTTTAAAGTAATGAACATTTTTACCATGTGCAAATATTCATTCTGCTTGAAGAGCAGTTTCTTAATTAACGTTTCACAGGCTCAAACTTAGATATCGAGTACGAGCGAGTGGCTACCGACCGCACAGATAATTATCATCTGTTATCATCTGTCCCTTTTCAGCAGAATCCTGCCTCAAGGCCTTAGCATTAGCATTGCACCGCTATCCATGCGGACGTAATTAGACAAATTAGCATTTATAATCTGGCCTGAGAATTTAAATTCTCGTTCTTTAAAAAAAAACCTCTTACTTAAAGAACAAGAAGGGCAGAGTGAAATAATGCAGACGATAGTGGTCTCTCATCATGTGATGGAAGCCTAATTTTATTGCAAAGCTCCATTTGACAAGATGTCATGTTTTGTCAGTGCAATTGACCAGAGTCCGTGAGGCGGACTGCACACTCAACTCAAGCTGTTCTGCCTCTGTATACGAAGCCGGATATAATTTCTGATTCACCGCCTCTGCATTGTACAATGCGAGCGTCTGGTCTGAAAAAAGGTATTGATTTGTCAAACTCCATGTACTGTACGGCATCTACAATTGTCCCCACAATGTTGCATTGTATTTAGAAAGTAATTAACTAGTTGCACAATATGATTGCTCCTAAGAATGTCCGTGATGAACACACGTGATGGCAACCAGCAACTGTCTATCATGACATGAAACGTGTGTGGGTGTTATGTTGTTTGTATATTACATTGCTTGTATAGCCTGTATAATATGACATCATGAATACATTATGTAATGGTTTACTGGTCAAGAAAGCAAACCACTTAAGGAGAGAATACCCTTCTAAGGAATATTTGAAGCGTCCTTTTGACATGTTTTAAAATGTTTGTCCACAAATGTTGTCTCAAACAATTGTAGTTTCATCTGTTTAAGTGCACACATCTCTAAGACCTGGTTGGTGACTTTTTAGTTTTAAATTAATCTGATGCCGTCTTTACTCTCTTTTTGTTTATAAATATAAAATGTGCAACTTATCCATTGGATCGCGATGACTTTCTGATATGCATTTCAATAATTTCCACTTCAGATAATGGCGTCTCAACACTGTAAATCCCTTCCACTGTGACTTCACATTGCTTATTTAAATCAGCATGGCAACATTTTTGTTACCGTTTTTTTTATTATCAATAGCTTCGTACTGCATTGGACTGTCACCTGATGATCTGCATATTGTCCTACATCACGTAAACCATCTTAGAAACATTTGATCATAAACCAGCAGCTTGCTGAGTGTGTGTTATTTTTGTTCCTCCTGCATGCTCTGTGTGCCTTCACAACTGAATGGTAATCGTATCTTCTCAGCTGTGAAGGTGCGTAGGATTTTCAGCACGTCAGCCTCGTCACGAGTTATCCTCTGACACCTCTTGACAATGCACGATATGCCCACATACATTAATTCGCATTAAAACGCGAGGCGTGGCTAATTTTAATCTCTACTCTGTCTCTCGCTTGTCAGTATGCAGTACAAATGTGTCATGCATGCACGTGAAAAAAATTAATATCTCAGAGTTAACCGTACTCTCAGAGTTAACCGTACTGCGTTGTGGCCGAAACGTCGTGAGAATTATTGTATTATGTTTTATTTTTATTATTTTATTATTTCCCTTCTACGTGACTTTACCGAAAGAACCATGACAATTAACCGTACTCACTTTTGGCTGCGAGCTTTCGCGTATCCTTTTTTCGCAGGAAGTTCCGCTTCAGCGAAATCTAAATGTTGCGTAAGAAATTCTGGGACGAGGTTTATAATCGCTGGGTGTGCATTTCTTAAAATAAAAAAAACCTATTGCTTCTCAATAAACGTGGCTCCTCAAAGAATATCGATCGATTGATCATATTTTTTTGTTGCGTTCACCACAGTGCATTGGTACCATTGTACTTTTGTCTCTGATGGCAGTGAAGTTAATTGTGAAAGTGTGCGCAGCCCATTTTGTGCATCATATTCTTGAGAATACTTTGAACATCCCGCACACATACACAAAAAACAGTAACGAAGATCTCCCGCATATCCTCTGCAGGTAATTGAGGCTGTTAACGAGTGCCTATAATCACGTCCACGACAACAGCCGCCATTTGACAGCAATTACCCATGGTGCTCGTGCAAGGTTAGGTGCACTTTGAGGTCATGTGATGTGATGAAGGCTTGTAGGCACGGTGTCAAAGGATGGGTCTAGCTGTTGTAGGTTAACTGGTTGTAGTGACTACTGGTAAATGTTCTCCGCACTCTGCCAACTCGCTGTGTTTTATCCACCAGGCCCTGCTCATTGTTGTGAGTGTTGCTCTTTGACTGTAGCTGGAGAGCGACTTCCACCAACTGCAAGCAATGTTGTTCATCGGTCTCCTCCAAAGAGGTCAATCTTGATACTACCGGTACCAATTATCAGCAAGATCAAGAAGCTACACATCCTCCTGTTACCCATCCACCTATCTCTTATAGCCAATACCATGGCCATTTAGGCCCCTCCATCTGGCCAAACAAACTGCGAGAGAATGTGATGCTAAGGCATGCAGGCATAAATAAAACCGAGAAGTCCATTATTGAGGCCTCGCCCACGCAAGGTATTTTGTCTTGAAACTTTCGTGACTGCAGGAATTTATATTCTTGGTTCTTTCGGTAAAGTCGCGTAAAAAAAAAGTGTTTGTTTTATATTTACGTGACTTTACCTAAAGAACTAAGAACACGTAAGGTGTTTTTGAGCTCCTCAAACAATCCAGCCTGAATAAACCCAAAATGGGTGATTAGCCGTTCTGGTTGAGCTAAAGCAGGTAATTCTATCAGGGGATCCATACATCACAACCGTAAAGCAATGAGGGCATGATTGTGGCAGAGGCAAATGATAGGCAACTTTCAAATGTAATTGCAGATTATGTGGGTCTTTCGGTAAAGTCACGTAGATAGATTCAAAGAAAATAACAAAAAAATATACGTTTCCTGCAGTCACGAAAGCTTTCAGTCAAGATGTAATTGCAGAGTTGATGAAATTATGTTCATCAACTAATTTGGAGTGGGAACTCCTGAACCCATTCCACAACCACCTGATTTCTCGTGCAGATGGTGGCTGGTAGAGTTAAAAACGATGCAATGTGCCCAGGCAGGTGTTTAATTTTTTTAGTGGGCCTGAAGGTATAAATATCCAGTTTTTTTAGCACAAATTCAAAGTTCAGAATGAATATTAATGATCATGTCATCATCATGACTGACCAGGAAGGAGTCATCCCTTGACCAGTCGTGGACATCAGCCCACTTTTGTATCTATACCAGATGGAAATTTCCGTGGTACAGCTGAGGAAGGATTTTTCAACGATATGGTCAAATATATGGTAAATAGTGTTGGAGCATGAGGACAACCTTATCAGGACCCTAAGGTGAGCAAGAAATTACTCTGATTTCTGGACACACTGGCCTGCTTATCCTGATGAAGGTCCTCAATGATTGTGAGCAGAGGGTATCTTAATGGGTGCATACGACTTCAGCAGGTCAATCAAGAAAATGCATTGGTGCTGTTGAAAGTCCCTATACTTCTGTAGCAGACAGAGAATTTGTTATTTAATACAGGACTGCATCTGCCTGCACTCAATTCTTCTGAGTGTGCCTGGCTCAATGATGTTTAATAATTCTTGATTTGACCTTTGCCAGAAAGCTGAGGTGGATGATGCTCCAGTAGTTGTTACAGTTGGTGCAGCCTACCGCATAAAAGTGAGCCACCAGGACATCCTTTCAACCTATGGACACCCCATGCTGTCGTTCAAGCAGTTGTGGTGTCACGTGAAATATCCTGCGCACAATTGCCACCCTCCTTCAGCAGTTCACTGGGGAAATCATCCCTGTCTGACGCTTCCCTTGATCTCCAGCTCCGGTTTGCACCTCCTCAGCAGAGGGCACATCAACCGACCACTCAGAGAGGGTGGCCACTCTTGTCAAACCTCGAGGCTTTTGCAACTTTTGCAAGAATCAGCTCTCCCCTGGCACCATGATGTTATTGGGCTGAGCGGCTCCCCATGCCCCGAAGCCCTTAGAAAAAAATCACACATCTGTAATGTAGCTCTCAGAGACGGCCATCTTGTCTTATGTATATCTATTAACAATAAAGTTCAATGACAACTCAGCACGTAGCCGCGAGTGACTCGGTACACTTGGGTATTGACACCACTCTCTTCTGACACAGCACAGCTTCCAAGTCTCAAGGCAACTTGCAGACGACGGAGAGACGACTCGATCTCAGATAACGATGATGGCAGTCCCTCCACACCAAGCAGCCCCGAACCTCTGCTCACGCTGCTATTTATCCTCACCCGGTCCGGCCACGGCCATATTCCTCAATCCTCCTCCTCGCCAGCACCGGGCCCTGCCGCTCACCGCCCTTCTCAAACTTCCCCGCCACTGGATCTCGTCTCATTAATCCTCATCAGCTCGTCCATTAGTCACCATGGTCCCGGGGAGCCACACTGTCCCGCTATCGCTCCTCACTGTCATTAGACATCCAACAACAGCAGTTCTGAACTACTCAATGCATTGCTGATGTAACGTCAGTGCTTGTGCTAACATAGGTGCACTTTGAGGCCATGTGACTTGGCAAAGGCTTTTACTGTCAAAGGTCACAGTATAGACCCCTCCCCCCCTCACGTATACACTTAATTATCCTTATCGATTTTTGGGGCAAGTGCTGTTAGGGAGCACCTATTGCATGCATGCATGTTAACATTCTTTCGCACCGTACGTAGCCAACCGTGCTAATCGGAGGTGCAGAAGGGCATGGTATTGCCTTGCTGTCTTTTTCTCCCCCCAGTGCATAGGTTACACACAAGAGAAGGCCCAGACGTCACGTGCCACGATTGTGCACAACTAAAAATCGAATCCCTTTGGGCTGCAAGGGTAGCGCAGTGGGGAAAAAAAATAACCCGTAAAAACAAAGTTTTTCACTATAAATCCTTTATATGCGTGGCGGCTAGAGTCCTCTCGTCCTCTGGCTTGAGATAGCTGCCACCTATGGGTCAGATGATTGCATGCCAGCATAAAGCAATTGGTAATTAAATATAATATTTTTGTCCTAAAAAGTGTAAAATTTTGGAACAAAATTTTTTCACGAACATTAATTGTCACGCACAACGAGTCTGTGTGGAAAATGTCAGTTCGATTGGATCACGGGAAGTGGGTAAAAAAACTACTGAAAGATTTGCACGGTCGTAAGCAAGCACGTAAGTGAACTTAATATAAAGGATTAAAAAAAATCACTCTGTCTTCACCTTCTCCCCCCCTCGCCACACACAGGCACAACTGTCCCACGTGCCCCACGTCACACATGGGTGCACACACCTACATCCGTGTATGTACGAATACAATATTAATGCGCTCGCAAGCATTGCACATTTTAAAACATCTGTCCACGCATTGCAGCGCATCCTTATACAGCACCGTGTTCTCTTGTGATAAATTAGTGTTGGCTTTTATTGAGAGCATCCATTAACATGTCTTGGGATAGGCTGCACCGGTAGAATATTGAGTTTATAATGCCTTTGTGAGTGTCTTGTTAAGTCTCGATTGCCCTTTGGTGCAGTTAAGTGTCAACAGTGCGTCATAAGTTAAATAGGTAGGTGACCAAAAATGAAAAGCATTTTACGTGCAGTCCTTTGTCAATCCACTGCTGGATGAAGGCCTTCTCATGTGGTGTCAGACACAGGGTTTTTTGATCCTAACCTTACAGACTGTCAGTCAGGGCCGGGTTGCTGAGCTTGTGGATTCATAGCGCAGCTCGCTTAACATTCTGTCACCGCTCCTTCACACCAAACACAGAGTACCTACAATTAAATAGCTGCATAATGTGGCTATGTTCACACCTCCGATTAGCCAACCGCGCTATGTACGGCGCGAAAGAAGTTCAACAACAACAATGGTAACAGTGTTTACCTGCAAAGGAAATGGCATCATTGAATGGATACTTTGCCCTATTACATAAACAAAAAAATAAAAATATATATACAAGGGGAGAAAAAAAATCTGTATGGTATGAGTGAAATGCAAGAATCATTTTCAAACTTCAAATCTAGATTAAATCATTTTCAAGTTTAGCCCCAATGAGTCTTGCCTTTTTACTATGCACTCTTCCATTAAACCAATGTTATTGTTTTATGCCTCAAAAATTTAAAAAAATATATAAGGGGAGAAAAAAA
>CM025619.2:10275920-10293998 GCA_014621495.2 Entosphenus tridentatus | reverse complement strand
CATATTCTTAGTTCTTTCGGTAAAGTCACGTAGGTAAAAAATAAAATTAATAAATGTTTTATTGTTTTATTTTTATTAATTTCACTTTTTTACCTACGTGACTTTACCGAAAGAACTAAGAATATGAATCCTTGCAGTCACGAAAGCTTCAAATCTGGGAAAGTTACCAACCCTATGTTTAAAACTCTGCAAATATTTTTTTCGGCTCCTTCATACATGGACATGTTGCACGTACGTGATAACGGCATTATACTTACGTACCTGCCTTATCATTTCACGATAAAATCAGGGAATTTATGAATTAAATTGTCATTGACAGTTTGCTGCCCTGTGTCCACGTGTGGCTACACATATTATTGTTACACATCAACAGATTGGACTACTGATGTGTGCAATCGATGAATTGCTGGACGATGTATCGTATTGGACAAACACTGATATAAAAAGTGATAAGTGCGTAAGCGAGAGCTGCCGCGGTTTAAATGTGAGTACACCTGACTTGCAAATCCAGAGGTCGCCGGTTCAATTCCATCTCTCGGCGCTGCAGCATGAACATATGGGCACGTTTCCCTTGGGAACCGCGGTGGCGAGATGCTAACTACCTCGCCTGGTATACATGGAGGGCGTGGGTTCGATCGCCGACTCTGACGCCGGTTGTATATTTGGAGTTTGTGTCTCTTTCCCCGTAGTCGCGTGGATTTTCGTCCGTGCCCTCCAGTTTTTCCCCTCTACATTTAGAATCAACGTACATTTAAAGGATTTGGCTGATATCAATTTCCACTCGATAAGCCACTTTCTTGAGCTATCATTTGTGCCCAGGTCACTTCTAAAAAAGAGCTATTAGCTCAGTGGGCCTGACCTGGTAAAATAAAAAAAAGTTTAGCTTCAGTTTAGTTTGTAACCCTGTAGTATAGATGGTTCACTGAAGTTGATCAGCAGAGCGCATGTGGTGTGGTGAGGTGTGGATTAGTCCCACCTTCAAATTTATCTGGCCAGCTTGAAAGATCAAGCCAAATTCCCTCTAGAGGAGCTCAAATGCGCTCTCACTCGTGTAGGCTGTTCCGCCAGCATTGGTGTGAGTAAGTAATTGCAGGGCTGCACCTTTACCTTCATGTGTATCAGCAGTACATGCAGGGTTGCATGTATTTGAGGCAAAAGTTGTAAATGCATTGGGGATGCATGTTTCAATATAATTTTAGTGTTCGTTTTGTATTTAAGCCTCATAAATACATACACACCCTTTCATGATTTTAATGCAAGTGTAATGACACTGATATTTATTAAATGTTTTGTTTATGTTACGGGGTGTTTATTTTTACATCACCGACAGCCTGATGTGAGTTTCAAATTTCTTAATACAAAAAATAATGTGCTGAAGCCATGTCTGACGTTGGGTTGGTGTGGAAATAGCTCAAATTAAAGGTAAGCGATTTACATCTGCACAGGTCTGGTTCACATCAACTTGATACATGAAGCTGTTGCTTGACGCACACAAAAAAAAGCATTCCAAAAAGCGAAATAAAAGTGAAGCCAGTCGCCTTTTGAAGGACATATCTACCTCGGGTTTGAAAGTGAAAACCATTTACACATAGCATACCAATAAGGTCAAAGAACACCATTAAATATTGACGGGATACTGTGCACATAAACAAAGGGCTATCAGTGTGCGATCATGTTGTACCAGCAGTGGTGCAAGCAGCATAGTAGGGCAGCAGTAAGTAAACATGATATGCTTCCCATCTGCACCCAGGATAATTGTATGATCCTGCTTTGGTCTCTGGATTTAACAAGTAACTGGATATTTACTTTTGAAATGAACGTGTAAGTTGCACATTTTATGGACTTTACAATTGCACAATGTTAATGTTGTTCTTGACGCATGCTGATCACCACTGTAAGACAAACCGAGGCATCTCGTAGTGATGTCCCCAAAACTCAAATGTCGCATTTCAAACACGATAATGGCACGGATGACGTTGCTCGTGTCTTCTCAAGTAACATACCGATGTGCCTAAAATAGAAAGTTGATTTTATTTTATCAACGTGTACATTGATTAGAGGCGTGGAAATTAACGAAGAAAATGGAACACGTCTGAAAAATGTGCAAAGAAATATGGAGACATGTGCTCTCAGAATGACCTCGAGACGAATAGTGGGAAACGCAGATGGTAGAACGAAGGCATGTTCATGGCATCATTATTTTTTATTCTTTAGAAAAGCAGGCTTTGTAAAAATACGTTGCTTCAAGGTATGATGGTCGATGGTCAAGGCTAATGTCGAGTGCTACCCGAGGAATGGAATTTGTTTGATGGAGCACACACCGAGGAGAGCGTGTGTGCAGATCCTCGGTGGATTGTTGGGGAGGCCTTCATCCACTCCTGGATGGATCATGGCTGATGGTAGTGATGATCTAAACATAATTCCTCTCTCTCTCTAATTAGGCCCGATTTGACAGGAACCTCACAAAGTGGAATTCTCTGCGATAAACTACTGATAAAGAATCCTGTCATATGTAATCTGACTTTGCAATGTACTTGTGCGTGGTTCGATTACTAAAGTGGTCATATTGTGTGCTGCCACGACAATGACTACTCTAACGGTTAAGCACTTAATCTGCAACATAAACCTAACTGAAAGCAATAAATGTGATATATTACACCTTGACAGATGATGTCACATGCTCACGCAACAAAGACCAATGTTAAGAGTTGAACTGCAGCATAATTTTGGCGCCTTTTAAATTCAGTGTTAGCATCATAACTTTCGTGAAGATTCACAGCTGTTTAGAAAAGGCGAGTGAGTAGGTGGGTTTATTTGTGTATCCAGGTGTTATCCAACTGATATTGCTCACTATTGTTGATGCATCATTGATACCGCCTCGTTAGGGCGTTCAATAAGTGTGTGTGGGTAGTGGTTAGGCAGATGTGCATAATTGCAGGATACCTTTAATCTTATTTCGAGAAAAAAAAGTTGTGGAATGATAGCCACTATCTACATTAATCTGGCCATCCTCGGTTGCATGAATTCAAACATAGTTAACGGTAAATGGCAGTGAAGAAAGTGATTATAAATAAATTGTAGGAGGAATATAATGACACATTTAAAAAATATTTTCAAGGAAGTAGCAAAAACCAGAGATCCAATTTTATAAACCAATTTTGGTGTTTACGTGTGTTTTTTTAAAAATACATTTCTCAGATGTATTATAGTATACGGTATTGTTTTTAGCCATGACTGATGTGTGCAGCATGGAAAGGGCCTTCATCCAGCAGTTGATAAACAGTGGCTGATGATATTTTTTTACATTTAAGTTACGTAGTAAATCACAACCACCGCAAGCTGTCACATGCATTGCTGTATAGCACATGTAACCTTTAGTGTAGCACAATGGCATACATTTATTTCAATTATTCTGGTAATCCTCCAAAGCACTTGAGATAAATTGCACATACCATTGCATGGCCATGCAATAGAGTACCTTAGAAAAAAAAGATATCCCATCACTTTTATCATTGCGTCATTAAGATAGGTTTGATTATTCGCATTGATAAAAACAGCTTCTAAAATTAAAAAAGCCACAGCTGCTGATAGCAAATGTCTGAGGCTTCCATGATAAGACAGGGAAGTGAAGTGTTTAATTATTACTGCTTTACTTCAGTAAGCACACGAACCCTCGAGGCACTGGTCACCCGGCATGTTTGTCTTTAAAAATAATACATTTTACATTTAATTATGTCCAGGGTTCAGTGTTGTTTGTTTGTTAACCCGCGATATGTTAATGACTCGCGATTACACGTAAATTCGTTGCAGCAAAATAACAAACATGAATGAATATCAACGCACCACACATGTGGACTCTATAGCGACCATTCAGGTTCATCTATCGGTCATCGTACATTCAATTATACTTTGGAGGCGTCTCCAGATAGATGTAAAAGTGCATCCCTGTGGAATAACTAGAAACACTGCGGTCATTACAGTTGACTGCAGGTTTGACTCCACCACGTCGAGATGGAAAATGTTGGCATTAAACACGGACATACGCCATCAGAAGCAATTCTTGTACGCCAACTCACACTGTGTTACATGTCTGTTTGAGATATGTTATGAAGATGGCTGTAGATAAATGTTTGCCAGTTGCTAATTAAAAAAAAAGTATACTGGCCCATGATTGACGTGCATTCGCATGCACATCTATTATGTGGTCGGTGCGTGCACACGCGCTTCAAGCAAGACTTAAATCATTGTCCTTTTAATAAAGGGAGCTTCCATTAGTGGGTTGCGCTTGTAACTTTCTTAAATCTCTATGACCTCACATGACTGTCAACCGCCAGCACAGCCAGTTGCGATATAGATATAACTCATGGTTTGGTTATGTCCGAGACCTTGTTTGCTGACCACAGGAATTGGCGTCGTGGTCACATTGTTGTGGCCTTTTATGTTCGTACTTTATGGTGCAAAAAGCAAAAGCATTGAAGGACTTTGGGACATTAGCTTCCAAAGGAAACACCAATAAATTACAACAACAACAACAACAAAAAGAAGCCAAAGTACGGATGTCATACTGATTCACAACAAGAAGAAGAAAAAACACAATAAGAAACGATGTGACATTCCCGAGTGATTGTGCATTTTGCCACTTGTTTCAAGGCTTGGTGGTTCGGTCATTCACGGCCGCCCTGGTTAATATTGAGTATGTATTTAAGTTGAAAAAAAACGACTCACCATCTGCTTTCGTGGTAGAAATTAATGTTCCCGTGATATTTGAATAAGAGTAGGTCATGCGTGGCAGCATCTTGGTACAAACGTGCCAAGTTTTTTTTATACATACAGTTGATCATCGATTATCCGGCTGCCCGATTATCCGACTTCCAACATTATCAGCAGTCCCAGGCCGATCCGGCAAAACCGCTCCACAGGCTGTAATCAGTCCGGCGATCGTCAAACGCATGTTGTTGAAACAAGAGCGTAGTCCATACATCACTCTATACAGTCTCGGAGATTAGAGTGGTAAGCACGGTACAATAAACACAGTAACTTTTTTACAGTAGGATATGTTGTCGTCCATTTGTATGTTTATTTATGCCAATTTCATATTGTAAAATATTTAAAACACTAAAAAAACATATACACGCCTACAAGAATGTGTAAAAATAATCAATTTGAAGTAATAATTAGTAATTATCCAGCGTCTTTGAAAATCTGGCAACCCCTCCCCCCCCCCCGAAGCCGCTGGATAATCGATGATCTGCTGTATGTACCCACAAATTATTTAATTGGGAAAAACGAACTTAGCAGGACCCTCAAAAAAGTATTGAGTACCCCAGGACGTTTTCCTGGGTGAATACATGTTAGCATTAATCATCAATATCAGTATATGTATACTCAGCAAACGTGCACACTTTTGTGATGACTTCACATAAAATTGTCACTGACTTTTGAAGGTTGCTGCCTCCCGGGTGAATTTGGAAGCCTGCAATTTTTTTTATTTGATAGCATAATGCTTACTTAGATTGCTTGTCGTGTTTTCCACTTGTCTGAGCAAACTGTCACTGCAAACATTTACATTGTAGTCCTGCAATGCATTATAATTCCTAATTCACACCAGTCACATACATTGTCATGCTCCAAAGTCACGTGTGTGTTTTTGTTTCGCATATGCAGATTTACGTGAGATTATACAAAGTCATAGTGGGGCATTCGTTAAAACCAAAAAAGGGAAACCTAAAGAATGTTCGGACAAATTGTTAAATCCATAGCCGGGTGAGGAACTTCCCACACCAGGGTGCTCCCCGGCGGTTGAGTGCACATTCTTCACCACATATGTATGGTCAGTGTGAATTGGTGAAGAGGGCGATCCAGACCCAGTTCAAATATAATTTGCTACTGATCTTATGAGGCTCAGCCACTGGGTTCACCGTGCATGTTGCTTACCACTGTGCCATTGCTCCACACACAGAGTCATATCTTGCATCGATGTGTATTGGCCATGCATATATCTTGGGAAAGCTTTTTTCTTTTTAGAAGCCAGAATTATTGTCAAAATGGTGCAAATTGTCTTATTTCACAAGATAAATAAATTATTGGAACATAAATATTCTTTGAAGAAGGTATTCAATGAGATCGTGCGCAGTACAATAATAAAGGTTCTTTCATTCAAACATTGCAAATTTATGGACGTCATATAGAGTACATCTATGCTGAACACCAAAAATATATTTTTCACTGCCCGTAAATTTAAAACCTCGCCCCATATAGTAACCAACAGAGAAGTGTGCTTTAATTCTCACGAAACTATAGATTGCATCTGATTTGCAATTAATTGGCCTATTTTATATATCGGTAAGAGGTGACATTCCTGCAATGTATATCAACAGCTTTGATATTGACGCCAATTGCTCTAGGGTATGCCATTGCTGCAGCTCAAACATTGTCAGTTAATTACATGGAGTCCCAGTGCAATTATCTGATCCACTTTTGCAAGTAAGATTTGAATGAACGGATATAACTAGTGTTAGCTGTGAAGCATTTTTATTTTCCCCAAATGGATGAGATTGCATTGTAATGCATATCTTTTGCATCATTTATATGTCGTGCAATTAAGTTTCTTTATAATTTGGGCACATTGGTAATGTTTGCACTTATGATTGAACTGGGTAACCTCTATTGTGTATATTTTTTATGCAGAGTTTTCCTCACAATGTTGTCAAATTAAAGATGCAACAATGCATGTCGTTGCTATATTTAACATGGTGCTGGTGGGTATACACGGAATGTATACGCATAGACAAACAGTAAAAAATACATCTGCATTTGAACTGATACTCATACAAAATTCATGGAACAGCCTCCATTGACTTTCTACAAAGACAAGTAATTGAATAGACCCAAGAGGGATAAAGAACTGAGTTGACCCTGTGACCGGGATTTGAACTCTCAACCTGCTGATTCACGCGTGGCACACTCCTTGCCACTGTGCCGTCCGCCTACATCAACGGCTACGTACGGCGCGAAAGAAGTTCAACATGCATACACCCCACGCGTGATTACATCTTCCAATCCCCTGCAATGCGTCGAAAGCCTCAATTCATTTAGGGTGTGCGTAATCGCCAAGCCATGCGACAGCAGCCTCGTGGCCATGTGCAGTTCTTGCAGACCTCCACTGAAATTAGTAAGTGGATTGCCATCAACAATATGTGATTTTGTTTGTACAGGGAGGGTCCAGATATCTTGTTACATCTCCCCCCTCCCCCATTTACGTCTCTAAAACTTCATTTTTTTTAAAGTAAGGTTAATTTTAAACAGAAATTAATATGCAACGGAAAAAAACACATGTTTGGGGTCAATTCAATTTGGGGCTCACGAGAGATATGGACCACCCTGTATCGTGTCACAGCTTGCAGTGTTGGTCGTCACGAAGAGCCCTGCGGTGGAGGTTGGCTGCACAGAGAGACCCTGTCCTGCCCGCAACCTGTTCAGGAAGGCCCACGTGGACAGACTCATTGTAGGATCCAAGATAAGGAACTGGTTTGCAAGCTGATGTTGCTCTCCATTTCCTCCCGCAAAGCCGGTCTCTGCCGGGCAGCCCCGGCGTGGCTGTTTGGACCGCAGCGTGTGTCGTGGTGGAAGACATGACGCACGAGAAAAAAAAACATACATTGTTTTTTTTTTCTAAATCAACCAGTCAAAGGCGTTTAAGCAAAAAAAAATCGACGAGAAAACAAACTTCTAAGCAAACGAATGCATTGGTGAGTGAGGCTGTGCTTGCATACTGCGGCCGTGAAGCCCCTGGCCCCCTGCTCCTTTGCTCCGTTGTTGTTTCCCATCTGATGGCATCTCCCGGAGCATCCAAGCCACCTGTCAGCCCGGCATGCGTTGACGCTTCCTGCCATTAGCCTTTAGCCACCGTCTGCGGTGGAGGTGGTGGGGGGGGCAGGGCTGTGTGTGTGTGATGTGGACCGACAGCCCAATTTAGTCTGCTTTGTTGCCTGAAAAAGCTCCTGGCGGTAGATTAGGTTCCGTGTCCCTCTCTGCCATGGCTTCTTGAGCAGACTCAGATTTTTGCGTGTCACTTTGCGTGGCGCGGGAAATGCACAGCCACATGCCGCCTGCTAATAACTGCTGTCCTTTTTTTTTCTGCTTCGGCAGCCGTGATGGAAGTTTTGACACTTCGCGTGCAATATCTGTTTTACCAGTCGTGCTGAGAGTTATGGTTTGATTTTTGTAAAGTCCTGAAAACGTTTTTTTTTGCCACGCATTTAAATTTGGATGTATAAGGGAAGGGGGGTGAATGGCTTTCTTTCATTGTCGTGGAACAAACAAAGCTTAAACATTTGTATTGTTTGTGAAATTTAACTTTTCCAATTACACATTGGAGACAATGCACCGTTTAAAAAAAAATACTCTCCATGAACGTGAAGATGTTTTAAATGTGTATACTGTTTAATGGGTGACCAGTGTTTTTCTACTAAATAATTGTGCTGGAGCCTTTAGGTTCGACTCGGAAGTGTTGCATTACAAGACTAATGGAAGTGAACCCTGTGTAATTCTTATTGGCTAATTGCGCAATGCACTTTCAAAGCTGTGTTTTGTGTTCATTGCATTGTTAATTTCCAAAAAGTGGGGCTGAACAAACCGCAGCTAATGAGTTAGACTTTTCCATTAGCATGCTCCCAAAGCTTGCACAATATTTGCCAGAAAATTAGGTGGGTATGATGTTATCAACTCTGATTTCACACACTCGCACTGTGATATATATCAAGATACATTTACACGCCAGTCTTTTCAACATTTACATAATGTGCAAGGAAGTATAATTACGATAACCAGGTATTAAGAAACGTTCGAATGAATTACAGCCTATGATCTCAAATCGTGCGGTATGTGGCTGATCTCGTTGGCTCTGTGAAGCTAAGCAGAGTTGAAGCTGGATTGTTCTTGGATGGCAAATACTGTGCATGAAACAGGCGTTGTAAGCTGCTGTGCAGGAAAACAAAAGCATCCATTATTCTACTGCGGCATACCTCTGGCATGCACGCTCCCCCACCACCTTCACAAACCTGCACTGACCAGCGTGGTGAAGTATGGTCAAATAACACCGATGACCCGCACAGTATGGGGAGGTCATCGTCCTTTAGTCTCTGGATAAAATGGCTGTCCATGTATGAAATAAATTATTATTATTATTATTTATGACATGGGGTAAAACCCAGTGTGTCATTTGATTTGAGAATGCCTCTGTATGTATGTTGAACTTCTTTCACACCCTACGTAGCCAACCGTGCTAATCGGAGATGCATGATTGGCTACGTACATAGACTCTCGTTATCTTTAGTATATTTTCTTAGTTTTATTTTTCTAAATGCAGTTACCACTTATAATGAACAGTAATGCCATTTTACTAAATGTATTTCGCTTCAGTCACATCGGTATTCATAAGCTGAGTCCGTCGCCAGACAAACGACGACATGGGACATTGTGAAATCACAGATATAATTACACTCGAAATGAATTCCTTTGTTGTTTCAAGTTTTGATTCTACACGGGCAAGACATTGAGATGCACAAGACTCACCAAATCGTATTGAGGCGTGATACATGGCCAAGAAGTGGCGTGTTGATCGTTTCCGAAGTTGGCAGTTCAAGAACCAGCGACCACTCTGGTAAATACGGTGTGGGGGTATTAACCCAAAAAAAAATAATACGCACCGCCTACTTCACAACGGACATTAAATATTCTGTGATGTTATGGAAAAAAAACTCAGAATCGGAAATCAGAATCAGAAGATTAATTTATACTCCAGGAGGAATCCGATGAAAATCTTTTTCCCAAATATCTAGTCGGGGTACCGGGGTAAGAACGTTACAACAACAAACAGTACAAAAACACGATAGAAATAAAAACATGATGATACTGAGCTACGTGTGATGGCATCATGTTCCACATTTTTTTACTTGTAAAATGTATTTGCAAACCAGGTAATTGGGTAAATACAGAGCCATATCACCCCGACTTTGAAACTACCGCAGACTATAATTGTCTGTGAAACATATCACCTTCGTGATAGCCTTACACTTTCAGAAAGTTTTCTATACCAAATGTACTCATTTGATTTGATATGCTGTTCATACAAACGTATATAAAGTGACACAATCGCTCACAGAGCCTGACCCAGGGTACACATTAGGATTTTTTAGGTAAAACTTTATTGCCTAAAGCTCACAGAGCCAGTGTAAGGCATCTTGTGATTCTTAGTGTGCGGTGTTATTGGCCCAGCCTAAACGAATCCAATGTACCTTAAATATTCAAAGGGTTTAGTGTTCATGCCCCAGGCTCACAGAGCCAGAATAAGGAGCCTTTAGGATTCTAATATTGCAATATTATTATCAGAGGCTCACAGAGTCAGATTATGGCACCCTTAACAATTTTACGGTAAAATGTTATTGCTAGAGACTCGTATAAAGTTGGCATCAAGAGTGGCATAGTTGTGAGAAACCACCTACTCAAAGTACAGGAACTTACACACATTATTTGGTGATGCTGCTGCATTGAAAGTGGGGCACAAGTACAAATAACAACAAACTCAACACATTCGTCAATTACAGCGTGGCTTTAAAAGTAAAAAAAACATCTGATAGGCGACGATTTGAGCAACAGCTCGTCTTCATAGTAAATAAAATGAGCATAAATGTGTTATGAATAACGATTGCCCGAAATGTAACTTATTTAAAATAAAACGTATTTTTCCTTTTAAGGCAGTGCTTTTGAATAATGTGAGTTTTATATGTTTTACAGTACTGAAGTATATGTTAAGGATATCGCCAAAGTTGACTTTATTTGTCCGATTTTATCAGCAGGCTTGATTGTATCTACGATGTGAACTTGAGTTTGGCAACGTCGCGTGTGTTTGAAGCCGGCAGCGTAGCCAATATTCCCTAGCTGCTGGATACAAGAAACTTCTGTGTGACCTTGCTGGCTGCCTTTGATTCCAACAAAACAAATCTGTAACTAATAGCTGCTATGAAATAAACTGCAATAGCCATTTTTACCCCATCACTTCGTCCCAGCTGTTTATGGAATCTGCGGAAGACAACGTGGGCATGTGTAAGGATGGGTTGTCAGTGCGATTAGGCAAAAGCGATTGCGCCAGCCAGGATTGGTAGGGTACGTATCCGCAAAATTGGGCGAGGGCCGTTTGCAGAGACAGACGTTGAAGTTGTCTTCACGAGTCCGCCGACCAAAGGAAAGACCTAAAGGCCAGATTGGGGCTGGTGGGGCTGTCAGAGGTCACGTGTCTACTCTGCAACAGCTGCAGGATCTGGCGGAAGGTGGGAAGTTCTGGCGAGGTGCGGTGGTGGCATCACCAGCTTTGGCCATGATGACATCTTGACCTCGATTCGTGGAAAACAAGAGATATGATTTTATATTTGTTTTGGTCGAGTGGTCGGAGTGGGTGTTGCTTAAGGAGCTGCTTGCTTTCCTTTTGCAGCGTAGGCAATGTTTGGTTGTCACGGCGTGTGTGCTTGAACTATAAATGTAATTGCTCTTTGAATTGAATTTTACGAATTGTGTTCAAGCGAGCCTGCAAAAGTGGACACATACTTGGACGTAGCGGTTAGTGCGCTGTGCTTCAACGAAGCTTGGTGCTGGTCATACTAACTCCTTGTCCATCGTGCCGGCATTCGTAGGTGCTTGCTAAGAGCACTTGCCCTAGCAGTTTTAGTAGGCTATACAGTGGACATTTATCTTTGTCTTACATGTGTGTTCAAACTACACATTTGGCTGGATGTGTCAACTTAATCGCAAGCAAATGAGTTGAATGAGTCACGTGTTTAGGAGCGACCCAAACACGTGCATGTGTTGACATTGTTACAATGATGTTCGATAATTACTTTAGATGCATTAACTTAACACGTAGGCGTTTGCGACCAATATTATCCACAACATTTACTCGAATTGTAATTAGTTGTGGGTTTGCTCTCCAACACACCAGTGTGCTGAACTAGTAACGCATTTGGCATGTTTTGCTTACGTGACAACGCTTACTAATTGGCTGTGTCGGGTGGTGGCAGGTTCAACGACACATTTTCACGCGATTTGACCCAACCCCCCTCTTATGGATGCATTCATATACAGCGACAAAACAAAACTCAGCAAACGGATATACAGAAATACGAAAGTATTTAATCAAGAGTAGCCTCGGCTTAAAAAGTAATCTGACAATTAACCAGCTGTGATTTTTGTTTCATCATGCATGGAATATTACACCAAATGTAATGCTGCCGCTCTTTTTTGCACCTGACGCTTTGCGTTTCGCGTTTTTCTTTTTTGCCGTGCAAATTGGACACTTTGAAGCGTGAAAGGAGCCGAACTTGAATACGCTCTCGCTACTTTTTCCCTGTGTTATTATCCTCCGTAATACTCTGCGGAACTGTAAAAGAAGGGTCTCCAGTGACAAGGGAGGGTGCTGTGTGTAAACGCTGTTTCTTGTGTCACTGCGCACACCTCAAGTCCACGCGCGCAGTTATGCGCACATAAAGCCACGCGGCAATGTTGAAATTAATCTTGAGTAATGATATTGCAGAGCAGGCCACCATGGTTACCTTTTAAGGTTGACGCATGCATTATGTATATATATACGAACGCGAATCTGCGGCGAGTGCACCGCAATCCCTTTAATACATTCAGTTCAAATAACCTACCTTTGACTCCAGTTGTTATTGAAGACCGAGTTTCCATTGCTTGAAACACGCAGCAAGCGAGGAGGGCATTGCAGTCGTCCTTGTTGGCGTAGCCTTGAGACACTGGGGACACGGTGTCTGGGGAGGGGGGGGCTTAAGTGGTAGGGGGCCAGGTATGAGATCAAGTGCTGCAAGTATCACTGATAACTTGATAGAAGCAGTTCGGTTTGGTCCTGGTCACTACGCCTGTCATAATTCAAACTCGCACCTGTCACCGCCTTTCTTTCCTCCTCCCAATTCCATGCATTGGCACGATTTGGGGTTGGTTTTTGGCTGGTCATCGAACAAAGACGGTCACCGCATCTCACGCTTTCAGGCCGTCTGGCACGCTCTTCCTTCTGACATTAGGAAGCCACTGGAGCGATGTACGTTTAAATCTAGATTTTTAAAAAATGTCTTTAAAGCTGCTTTTTTGTGTTTATTTTGTTGTCCTTCCCCCGTACCTCCGATGATCACGTTTGGCTACGTACGGTGCGAAAGAAGTTCAACATACAAACATACATTATTCAATTCAGGAGTATTTTTTTTCGATTGTGGCGAATATATCCGGCCTCTGGTAGCAGCAACGCTGTCATTGTTCGATATTTAGCACGCTGCACTTGCAATCCAGAGGTCACTCGTTAAATCTCCGCGGTGTCGAAACAACGGTGCAAGGCTCTACAATTCCCCTCTGCCACTGTCCACCCAGCAGCAGAAACCTGCACACCACTCTGAGTCAATCGCCATGCCGTGTGTGGTGGGGTGCGGTGTGGGTACTTCCACCTCTTCCAAAATGTCTGGCCAGGGTGGAAGAGTCGACCAAATGCTTTCTCGGGGGGGAGGGGGGGGGTTCTCTAGATATATTTAGTGAAAGTCCTTCCAACAGCAGTGGACTGAGCAATACATTGCAGGGCCCATACGTTTTACCTCGTGGCAACAGGGGTCATGTGGATCATTGCATGCAAGGTACAGTACATAAGAATCCAAAATTATTGATGAATCAGTGCATTTTTTACAACCCCACCTACTGACCGCTACTCCTGTCATGTGCATATCCACAATTTAGGATCACACAGCGATATATATTATTAGATAATTATGGAGATGTGCGCAGTGATTGTCATATAGACTGACAGAGGAACACGTGAATTGGATAATAATAAAAAAAACACTCAAGTTTGAGACACAAAACTGAATTGACTGTAAGCGTTAAAGAAAATATTAAGCATGCTTAGGCAGGTCAGTTTGCTAGTGAGGATAGTGGTAGGTGGTTGAGACAAAAAATTAGATTGGCAGTCAACGGAGGGAGGACACCTTAGAGAATGTCCATCGCGGAGACGGAGGAATGGAATCAGCTCGCGTGCAGGAGTTGCACGAATTGTTCCATCTCCAGACCGCCAGGGATGGTGATGACTTGGGGAGGTTTTCATCCAGCCGCAGATAAATGTTGGCTGATCATGATGACGTTGATGACGTATATGACATCTGACCTGCAGGCTGTTTTGTTTATTTTTCCCCACACTAATAGGGGTTCATGGACACACGTCAAGTTCGTAAAGATGCCCATGCAATAATTTCGACCTTTATACATAGAGACTAATGTGGGGATCAGAAATAAGCAAGCAATGGCTTTTTTTCCCAAAGTACTGCATTTGCCAGTGGTGCATAAGCAATCATTGCACAACACTTAAACATTCGTCCAAAACACTGGCCTAAGAGGAACAATAATATTTATATAGATTTTTGTAAGTATATATAATGTAATCCTTGATATGTCAGGCATCGGTGATGTTGTGGGCAATACACTTTCTGCATAGCGGAGCTCTCAGAACTCTCTGTGATATTTTTGTTCATGTTCAGAGGCAGCACCATTGATGAATGTGAGTGCTTGTAAAATAGCAATCAAAGCAAATTAATGCAGTCTGAAGCAAAAATAACTCGGCAAAAGATCTTATGAACATGCATGATTGGAAACATTGTGAGAAAATAACCTATTATTTGGCAACACATATCCAGGACACCCAAACGATAATAGAAAAACGTGTGCTTATCAGAGATTTCACCTTGGGGGTTGATGATTCATAGACAGAATTAGTGACAAAAATTAGCCGAAAAGAAGCATGCACGAGGGTGCGACTAAAGTGGAGAACGGACCGATGGAATCTGCATCCGTTGGGAGGAAGATTCTTGTCAAGATAACGGCTGCAGCTAGTGGAGTCAGCGGTAGAGTTATAATGGTGAAAACGAGTGAATATTTAATACACAAGTATACACCTCTGACTGGAGGGATTCCCATACTCGTATGCTAATTTACAGAAATCTTTTTAAGCATTAAACTTACGTTCTCATAACAAATACATCCGCATGCAAAATTTAGTGCAACTTACTGTACATTAAAGGAGCTGTTAAAATATGAGTGAGCTGTTTCGGAAGGTTAAACCTCCCTACGTCTATTTTAGGTGACTGTCAGGTGATCAGAGCCATTAGTGTTCCCTTGATAACAATCATTTTTCAAACATCACGGGCAGATGACAGGCATAACCCATGGCTTACATTCCCCTGCCATGCTGGAGAAATGCCAGGTCAGATCCTCATTTCGGGTTTATCTACGAGAAATCTTCGGTCGATGTTTGGGCCAATTACAGCGAACGAAATATAATTTCTCATTTCATGACATTCGTCTCGGAGGTCAAAGCCTGTGTACATAAAGGAAACTTTAAACAAATGACGAAATGTGCAGTGGGAAACCTACTAGCTATCTGCTCATGGATCGTGATGATGATGATGTTGAAATTATTTCACACTACATTGCCAACCATGCTAATCAGAGGTGTGGGATTTAAAAATAGTTTGCAGCATTTTGAAATCCATTGCCAGGTCGTTGCTCCATGCTAAATTGGACAATGTAAAATGTGTATCCTCTTTTTCATAAATATATCTGTGTGTATACATATATACACGTGTATACATATATACACGTGTATGGTATGTAGGGAGCAGCAGGGTAGTAGTGAGCACACTGCGCTACAAACTTTGCCTCTCAAGTACATTGTTCGGCAATGGCTAACATCAGTGATGATGGTGAACTGGTCCTGGGCTTCCCCTAGGTATATTCAGCCATAAAAATTACCTGCTGTGGCGTGTAAACATCAGTATTGGGGAGACAAAGGTGACCTTGCGTTCTGTGAGCCACATCATGCACGCATGTGCCACACCGGCCTTCATATGTGCTCGCTAAGGGCACTTGCCCCAATATGCCTGTACAGTCTCTTGGGGGATGTTTGTCTTTGTTTTTTTTTATTAAATAGAGCCCAATATTTCCAATACACCGTCAAACTCCCCATATAAACAACTGACAAACACTCAGATACGACCACAGGTTTTAGTCATATGTATGTATGTAAACAATTTTTCGCACCGTACGTAGCCAACCTTGCGAATCGGAGGTCCAATTTCAAACCTGAAATGTGTTACCACTTTTACTTGGGTTGTCTGAAAACACTAAGAGTGAAGAGTTTTGATTCGAGACATTATCATTGTTCTACGACTGGGGGCCTATGGGCTGGCACGGATCTTCTACCAGATGCTGGGTGGCCAGGATCTTTTCGCATGCCTCTCCTAAAGCCCCCTGGAAAGTTCTTGCTGGCTGTGCTCAGGTGGTCTCCGAGTCCCCAAGTGATGAGGACGGGGATCCGAGACTCACCGCTTCCTTGAGTTGGGGTCATAATACATTATGAGACCTTATTTGCCAGTAGCAAGATATAGTAATAGGTTTTTACCCCTCTGGCACCAAAACTGACACCTTTATACAAGGGATCATGTGTGCAATAACCACAACACTTGCAGTCGAAATACAAACAAAAAGAGACAACTCTAATAATGATATGCACTGTCCTTAAAATTGATTGGTCCACACCCCGAGATGGCTTTTCTTAGAGCCTAGTCTCACATGGTGTTGGACCAGATGACGCCAAAAGGCGCACGTCATAATACATTTCAAATAAAACCTTTAATTCAGCGTTCTGAAAGGAAATCGTCAGCATTAACAAGGGCCTTTTTTATGCAGCCACCTTTAAGACAATCGCTTGCTATGGGCTGTATGACCACCCCTCGGCAGGCTGCTGTATTCTGGAGAGGTGTGCACAACATGTGGATGTGTTAGGCAGCTTTTATGATGCACAACCCAGCTCCTGCCAGCCTTAGGGTACGTCGGATGCAGTCAAATTACAATGCAGTCCCCCTAACTCTTTAAAACCTTGGATCAACTGTGTTCAGCAAAGGCTGAGTAAAACAAAGATAGGCTTTTTTTTCTTTTTAAATCAATAAAAAATATATATAAAAATGGGGTTTGTCCTTCGCGTTATACCAGTGGGGTGAAAAAAAAGCGAAATTTTAGAAAGAATTTGTAATATATTGCATGTCAGGTTACTTATTGGCTTTGCTATAAAAAATCAATGTGATTTTTTAAAAAGATATCACATCAACTGTTATTTTTATGTCTACAATTGTAAATGTTGTTGGTGTTTGCTCTGTTAACATTTTAACGTGAGCTTTCGCTGGACCTATTGCATGGGAAATCAGCGGGCAGGGTTCACATTTGTGTCCTCTCATCAGTAGCTGATAATTGAAGAATGTACTCATGCTATTCAGTGTGCTTCATTATGTTAGAATTTATCGTCAACATTCCTGACAACATTTCTTCTTAGGCTTTAAAAAAAAAAACCTGGCATAATTTATTAAATTAACTTGTAACACATTTTACATGCAAAATGTATTCCGCGAAATATAATTTAAATTAATCCAATATTTTTGGTGTATAATTACTCTTACACCCTTTGTGTGTGTTATTGATTCTGTTAAAATGCTTCATACAGTTACAAAAGCATGTCTGTATCCCCACAGTAATTGAACGAGAATTTACAGTGTATGAGCACACTGCACGCCTAATCCTTATTTATGGATTCTGTCAACCCCGCCGCTTCCTCGGAAATAAATGGATGTGATGCGGAGCTTATATCTGGCTTGAACGGTAATGAATCATTGCAGTCAATATGCGACATTCGCCTCTTCAATTATAAATTAAATGCAGGGATTCGGGCTCGCGTTCACGGACTGCATATAGACGATGCGGCAAGCCTCGCTCGAGGGCTAGCTGGCTTGCTGCACTGCAGCCACCCCTTCGGTCATTATCTGCTCAGCGGTTCATAGCCCCGCACCACACGCAATGGACCAGTCCTAGCGTCCTTATTTTTGTTGTTGT
Organism: Entosphenus tridentatus; assembly: GCA_014621495.2. Lineage (NCBI taxonomy): Eukaryota > Metazoa > Chordata > Hyperoartia > Petromyzontiformes > Petromyzontidae > Entosphenus > Entosphenus tridentatus. The sequence goes on along the minus strand of CM025619.2, from coordinate 10,276,019 downwards.
TGTTGTTTCGATTTAAAGCTTTCGTGACTGCAGGGATTCATCTTCTTGGTTCTTTCGGTAAAGTCACGTAGAAGGGAAGTAATAAAAATAAAACATAAT
>CM025619.2:10248924-10275520 GCA_014621495.2 Entosphenus tridentatus | reverse complement strand
CTGAGGACGGCTGCTTGCGTTGTGGCCGAAACGTCGTGAGAATTATTTTATGATGTTTTATTTTTATTATTTTATTACTTCCCTTCTACGTGACTTTACCGAAAGAACCAAGAAGTTGTTGTTGTTGTTGTTAAAAATTGCAAACACATTGACAGGTACGGGAGGCTGCAGAGTTGCGGTGGTGGCAGGAGCGATGCTTGCAACGTCATAACAATATTTGCTACCAATGCAGGAAAGCCCGTGTTTTGATGTCCTCCGTGAATACATCTCCACTTATTGCGTTTAACTTTCCAGGGTGGTGGGGGTTGTTCAGACTCGGTGACTCCTCATGTTCCCCCGTATATTTATCGATCTATGGCCATAGGAGGGCTTTGAAGGAAAGGTTAATGCTAATAGTAATGTTGGTTCAGTGTGATGTATATGCTATTTTTTATCAAAGACTTAATATATCAAAACACCCCCACAAACCTGACGTGATGTATGCATGGTATGTACTGTATATGCCATTCATATCGCCAGTGTTCGCATTGTAACTTGATACACATTCTGGTTGTCCACAATACGTCTGGTTTGTTTTCAAGGTATGAGTTTTGTATATTGATGAGGCAACTCGCATCGCAGCAAACTTGTAATTGTTAACGTATGTTAAATGTGTTGAGGACGGGGTCATCTCTGGCAATGTGGGCTTTGTTTGAGAAGTACCAAGTTAATTTAATTTCTAATTTCTCCATGTTGGGTTTGTCCATGTCCACACTCATTTTTGCAACAACAAAAAACTGTCCATTCTCTGCATGTCCCTGTTAGTCGTGATTTATTATAGATGTTCTATTATCTTGTTTCTTACTCTGGTGCCAAATGTTCCAATCATCTTCTCATCTCTGCACATGTTACCTACTTGTGCATTGAAATCAGACACAAAGACATGGACAAAGAGAACGGAACATGAGCTTAAGTGGGCAAAAAAAAAACATGGAAATATGCACTTCGTCAGTTGCACTGCGAAAAACATGTTCGAAAAATGTGAATTAGAGAACAAAATGGAAATTTGAGGCATCATATGGTCTGAGGAGAAGAGTAAGTGGGCTTGGGCAGGATGCATGTTTATAATGGACAGTGACCAATATCCAACATTTGTGATGGAATAGCAACCAAATAGAGGGAATGGACCCAAGGGGAAGGCCACCAGAGAGATGGAGCGATGAGAGCAGTTGTGCAGGAGTTGAGATGGATCGGGGCTCGCAAATTCTATGAGGGAAGGTGATAACGTGGGGAGACATTCTTACATCCGTTGATTTATCATGGATGAGGATGACATTAGACGTGCTCTAACATTTATTTTTTAATGGTCGATGCCATGGATTAGCATCAATTACCATATCAAGGATTGTGTGATCCTTAAATATATTGCATTACTGAGGACCACATTGCATTATTGTGTTTGCATAACTTAAAAAAAGGAACTGGGAGGTAGGGGGATGAGTGGTGGGCCAGTGGTTAGCACAGTATGCTCTGAATCTCGCGATCTGAGTTACATTCACGGCCACGGAAAAAAAATGGTTGAGGGCCTTTTGGCAACAGTGTTGCGTGCAAAAAATTGCAGGGCTGCACCTTTACCACTTTTTAATCATACAAGTGAACTCTGGGTGAAAAAAGGAACGTTAAATAACATCTGCACAATTAGACTTTTGCAGGTTAAGAAAAGAGCGAGACCAACTGCAGCTGAAATGGACACACGTGCCAATGTGCGTTGGCATTAATGTGTTCTGTAAAATGTCACCACCATTCCCTGCCCAGACAGCGTGGGCTGGGGGCACTCGTGTAAGATTCCCCACTGGGAAAATACTGCCACTATCTGGTGCCCCCTCTGGATGGAGAAAGGTTGGTTGTTTAAATGGGGTGGGTGGAGGGGCCCATGGGTGCTGCAGGATTTGACCATGGGTGGCAGGTTTTTTTGTGCGTTCATAATGACATTGACTGGAGGGTGTCTCTGTGTTGAGCCACCACAGGCAATATTCTGTCGTGAAGAGTTACTGTATAATCTTATCTGCTTGGCTGTACAATAAGTTTTGTTTCATGACCTATATAAATATTCCATGGAGGTGGTTGAAACATTGGGAAACGTTTATGTAAAAAAAAAAAATTCTCCCAGTTATATTGTAATTGTGCTGTTGGTGTCGTTGTGGTGTTCAGCGAGCTGAACACTACAACATGTCCTAACTTGGCCCTGATAGAGGACGTTGCACCTAAAGTCGGTCACAATGGGCATCTCACTGCGGTGGCGAGATGTTGACTGCCTGGCCTGGTTTACAGGAGGTCGTGAGTTCGATTCCAACCCTGACTCCTGCTGTATATTTGGAGTTTGCATGGTCTCCCCGTGGTCACTTGGATTTCTCTCCGGGTCCCCGGTTTTTCCCTCCACATTTAGAAACATGCATTTGCAGTATTTGGTTGCTATGAATTTCAACATGATAAGCCACTTTGTTGAGCTTTCATTTGCGGCCAGATCGCTTCTGAAAAAAGGGTTATATAGCTCAGTGGTCCTTAACTTGTAAAATAAAAAAAATATTTAGTTTATCTTTAGACACACGAAACCTTGCAAAGACTGTTTTGCCTAGTGGCAATTACAACTTAGTGTTGATTTCTCGGAGCTGAAATTGGTCACATTAAGTGAAAATTAAAGATTCATATATTTTTTTTTCTAGTAATTGGTGACTGGGCTTGCACCATTAATATTCTGCACCGAGAAAATTTCCTTGTCCTCCGTTATTGTATGTTGAACTTCTTTTGCACCGTACATATCCAACCACGCTAATAGTGACGGCAAAATGGACAAAATTCGCTCATCCAAATGTAAGAGATGGTTTTCTGGTAAGACAAAGTATAGGTAATCATTCATTGCTTCCAAATCGTATTCAACGTATATTTTTATTTTGTCACATTTCTTTTGAATTTCTTTGTGTTTGCCTGTGTAGATTGTGTGGTTTCTTTGCACAGTAGTCATTTCGATGTCTTTGAAAATGTGAAGTGTGACTGCTGTTTAATCATGTGAAACAAATGGCCATAAAAAAATAGACTCTTCACTTACAGTGGAATGAGCATTATGTGTATGAGATGTGAATTTATATTCATCTTCTGTAAAAAAAAAAGATAATGCGTACATCACTGCACTACTTTTAAACATTATTTAAATGTAATTGCATAGTTGTGCATTTTTTCCACCACTCTTAAGTTTAAAAGCACCAGTCCACACATTCTCACTCGAGATAAGATACGTTTCTGTGTGTTCATGGAATTAAACGGAATTTAGTGTAATACAGCGCATAATTCAAAGATTTATCTGGATTTTTTCCAGTGTTGTACATTGAAAACGGTTTTATAATTATGAAACCTTAATCGGCATGCTGTACAGTGAGTATAACGTGTAGGCTAACAATGGGAATCAGCGGTGGTGCAGTGGTTTGTACACTTCGCTATGAACCTGACCCCAGTTTGATACCCGGCCATAGCTAAAATAAGTGGCGAGTGATAATACGATCCGGTCCTTGATCCCTCAACCTGTAACTCAGCAGTATGGTGAAGAATGGTCTAACAAGATCCATGACTGACCGAGCATGGCAAGGCTTTTATCCATCATTGGAATGTAAAAATGGACGTAAAAACTATTGCTATTTTATTTTTAAGTTCGCATAAACAATTAGTGAAGTTATTAATGTCTGTCTGCCGCACAAGAAATATGAACGCAAATTAAAACAAAATAGTTGTTGAAGAAGAAAGTTGGTGGATGGCTGGATTTATACCATAAAATATACAGAAGTGGAGATGTGATCGCACTTGGTAGATATGTCATTATAGTAAATGTTTTGATGGCCTGTTTACATGTTCTCTCTTTAATCTTGGAAGCCAGTTCTCACGTACACATTTGGCCTCATTGGTATCCCCACCTGGTTCGAATAGAAGAAAACGCAGGTACAATTTGCGACACAATACAATGTTGATTTGCATAGCTTTTAAATGCAACCGCCATCGAGATCCTGCACAGTAACAGAGAGCGTACGTGTTTGTTTGGAGAGGCTGTAAGAAGTCATAGGCAGAGAGAAAAAAAAATGGGCAGGACTTAAGCCTGGACTTGAACATGGGGTCAAAAGCATAGATGGCTGGAGGAAAGGATGCTTCGGACGTTGGTGGCAGTACAGGCAGCTCTTGCTAATGTAGGTTAAATTATTTTCGCCTGCTCTTCCACACTTGGACAGGGTTATGTTCGATATTAGGAAGCCACTAGTGCTATATACTTTTAAATCATCTAAATTTAGTAATTGCTTTTTGTTTTTAGATTGTTGTCCTTCCCCCGCACCTCTGATTAGCACGGTTAGCTATGTACAATGCAAAAAAAGTTCAACATACATACTTACATATTACTCCACAAAAGACAATCCCATTTATGCAATCTGTCCATTTGACCACCGCTGAGACAAAAACGACAACGGTGGATGTAGAAACTTACCCACTGAAATACGTTTGTCAGATCTCACCAATGACTCTACAAATCCACCTTCTCATTGCTTCACTGTTGCTTCTTCCAGCACTGACATTAAAATGCTTGGTGCCTTTGACATGAGACGCAACATTAGAGGGGAGGCTATTCGTGAGGATTGCCCGCAATATCATGTATAATGACACGCCATTCAACGTAATGATATGACGATTATCGTGAGATCGTCATCCCTTAACTGAGCAATAATTAGCAGATTTTATCGTATTATTTTCGAGCTTTGATGTACAAGTAGAGATTGTTTTTTTTTGTTACTGAGCTGAAGTTGACATGGACATGAGCCTGCCATTGGTCTTCTATTCATTGAAACTTTACAATAAAAAATGTTTATCCAGAAACATTTTACCAAACACAGATTTGACGTGTGATAGATATTTACAACGTTAAATATGAATGTGAAATGTAATGTCTTTTTTTATTATTATTTAAGAAATATATTTCCCAGATAATAAATGTGTTGATAGTCAAGTGGGCAACAATAATCATGGTATTATAATATTTTGCAAACCAGAAAATACATTTTATCTTACAAACATTAGGAGGAGCAGCAGCACACGAGACGAAAATTAACTCCCAACATGAGGAGAATAATATGGGATTGTGAGAACGAACAGTGTTTGCTGAGGTAGAGAGACTCGAGTTGAGATAGCATGCTGAAATAAGCATGAGCAAGGCCATGAATAATGTAGATATTTACGTTTGAAGATATAATAATGATAGGAATGATTACTTATTTTCTCAGGAAAAGCCACACCAAGTTCGAAGACTTTTTTAGGAGGGTCTTGCCTTGGGATATTTAGCCAGCACCGATGACATCCCATGTGTTTATCTGTGGCAGAAATGTGGGGATCACAGAGGAAACCCATGCTGAACAGGGGAAGAACATATAAACTTTCACAAAGTCACCCTAGTCACGAATAAAACCCAGGTGCTTCTTGCTGTGGAGGCACAAGCGTTACCACTGTGCTGCCCTGACACGGTGTGTTAAATTCACAAATATTGCACTGCTCCATGCTGTGAATGAAAAAGTAGTCCACCATTACTTTAACATAACTGCCACGTGAGGTACATTCAATAAGAGGAGTAATTGGGATTTTGGTAGCATGCGATGCAGTGAACATTTAACTCGATAGGAACATCATATTGGGAAACAAGGAAATGGGTTGGCTATTTAACACCTTTTATTCTGAAATGGTGCAAACGTTTTAGCCAGAAAAAAAAACTGTCACATGCGATTTAGCCATCTATGGCTTATGAAGACAACGCAAAGAAAATGTAATGATTCATTTTGTTTTTCACGTGCGTTTATTTCGTGGGTGACAGCATTAACTGTAGTGTGTGTGTGGCCTTCATAGCTCCTCGCTAACTGCACTTGCCCCAACAATTTGCTTAGGTTATAGGGGGGATCTTTGTCTTTGTCCAACACCTTGAGAGTGGTAGTGCAGTGGGTAGTGCAGCAGGTAGCGTGCTGCGCCCGACCCCGGGAGCCCAAGTTTGATTCCTACTCAAGGGGCAACACCAGTGACGATTATTTGAACCGGTCCTGGGCCTCCCCTAGGTCGACTCAGTCTTAAATGAGTACCTGGTGTGGTGTGTAAACATCGCCACTGGGGAGACGAAGGCGGCCGGGCGTGATGCTGGCCACTCACCCCACTCATGTGCCGTGCCGGCCTTCATAGGTGCTCGCTAACAACGCTTGACCCAACAGTCTGTTCAGGCGATACGGAGGATGTTTGTCTTTGTCAACACCTTACCTTAAATATATTTTGCCTTGAGAAGGCTTAAACATTGATTTCGACAAATCTTCCAAATATCTGTTCTACTTAACCTTAGCTGGTCTGTGTAAATACATTGCTTCTGTTTTCGCGGCTCTTTTAGTATTTGTTTTGCCCCTCCATAAAATCACAGAAGCAGTGATGACAAATAATGAATCTCTCAGAGGCCATGAAAGTGACGTGGGCGCCGTATGTGGTGGAGGATGATTTTACCCAGAGGTGGCCGCGTGCTCGCAGTTCCACAAGTCCTTCAAGATGCTCTCACTAGGAGCGTGTGCATGCTGGGAAGCTGATGGGTTGCTGGAACGAGCACCGTGGGCGTCCCCTGCAGAAGGACACAGCAACAACAACAACAAAACACCCCGATTATGATGAGCGGGAGAAATGGCATTGAGGTCGCATGTTTCGCCCACGCAGCTCAAGAACAATGTGACCCATTTGCGGCTTTAAATTCGCTGCTCTTGCCATGGTAAAGACGCGCCCCGGCATCTGCCACATCGATGCCACTCGCTCCGAAGGTCACATTCGGCAGCCTTTAGCAGGGAGGGATGCTTCACCGCAAGTTGGGAAGGGCTATCGCCAGCATGGTCGGAAAATGTTTGACACCTCCGGTATATACATCTAATGAATCATTGCCCTTAAACAGCTCTTCAATTTTTTTGTGTGCCTGATACTTGCATTTGCTGTAGTGCACAAGTAACACAAATTCAACACACAGCAGAGAAGACTCATAGCAGAAAAGGCTCATTGCTTAAAACATTTCCATTTGTATACATATATTATTTTAAAGCAGTGTTTTTATTCACGCGAGTTTTCATACAATAACAACACCACAAAAGCGTATTGCTTGGAAGTAAAGACTGAAAGGATTTCAATGATGTATTATCCCGATTTAAAAAAAATATTTTTTGTTGACTTTGTGTTTTTTGTAAGCGTTGCTATTTCACGACAACACCATAGTTTCAACTGTTATAAAAACTTTACAATAAGTAAAATAATCTCAAGCGTTAAATGAAAGTCATCATGTGCAGTGAGCTATTGTTTATGTTGCAGAAACACAGAGCTCACAGCACATACGTCCGCTGCAAGATAGCCATATTCAAACAAAAAAAGCTGTGTTTTCAGAGCATGCAACATAAGCGTGAAAAAAGATTGGTAAATCTGTCATTTTTTCGTCGTGTTTTTCCCCTTTTGCAAGCAATGTTACTTATATATATACACGTATTTTTTTTTTTACCAGGACGTATTGAAAAATTGCTGATGCTTTTCATTTCGCAAATCACACCGTTCGTGTTCGTGATATGATGGCACGTGGCTGTCATGCCTGTCTATTAGCTGGGCAGCACTCATCGCGAGAATGCCACGCTTGTCTCTTCACATTGTCTCATGTTTTATTTCCTTCCTTTTGCAAGCATTAAACAACAACAACAAAAAAGGACGGCTCGGCGTTTGCATATTGCCCATCTTCGATGATACCACAGAATTAAAACACCACAACATTTTAGTCACCTTCAAAGTGGATAATATCAACATTCTCTTTCTTCTGCTCCAATTTCAAGTGCTCTCATTTAATAAATCTGCTCGAGTATGTGGACTGCACGCACGCCTGCTATATAATTAACCTTTTTAAAATATCCTTTTGTACGTGCTGAATCATTGAATCTCCTTTGTCTATTTTTCCCCTCACGGACATAATGCTCCCATAATTTGGCATACAATTTTCTTTGGAAGTAAATTGTTCATTTCGGTCAAATGAAGAAAGTGCCGTATTAGAAGAATGCCATTTATTTCTGTGAAAATGCTTTGCCTAGGAAACCAAGTATTAATGAATGTCGAGCATGCAGGCCTTACTAATTACGGCGTTAACAAAAGAATGCGCCCGAATTTTTTGGCAGCAAATGCTGCAATGTATTTTTGTCTATGCAATGTAATGGGGGATATTCCACGCCCGGAATATATATGTGGTGATCCATTTATAGTCACCCCATAAAAAAAATAGGGAGGAAGTTTGGCCAACCCAATAAAATCCCGACAATAAGCTCTGTAAATAAAGACGAACACGAGCTGCAATGTCAGACCGCATGGCTAAAGTTGGAATGTACCATATATTGAAAATATGTTTTTTATTAATAAATAACATTAATAGGAAGGAACTCTGCTATGAAAGCCTTTACGTGTCTCCAACCAAATTCATTGCACTTGTTAAACCATTTTAACACTCTTCTCCGTGCAATACGGTGCCATCGCTTGCACAATATTAATTCGCCTGTTGAGAAGTAAGAAGGGTCATAAGAATCAGCGGGGTATCTGTGAATGGATCACCCTGTAATGAAGATACTCTCGTCGCATTCTACGTGGCAAATACATATTTCAAGGACCAGCATATTTTGGAAATTTTGGTACATTTAGAAAGGTGTCTAAAGTAAGATTTGCAAAAGACACGTGCAATGTTATTTTATATTCTTTTGCCGTGAATTGTGGTGTATCTGTTGTAGCTAACACATAAGGAAGGCAACGTGGTTTCACGTTCCAGTAAGCACAATTATGCGCCAGTAGTGGGAATTCCACATTCCTACAGCATGTGGATTTACCCATGGGACATGCAATATTGATGTCCCATACAGTGGTACTGATGATATCGATGAAAGAAAGGAATAAGGAGTATATTAGACTTATAAATGGGAGTTGAATTTGTAAATGTTTGATTGTGGACTGTGACCATGGGCTAACCACATAGAAATTCAGTACTGTTTAGATCAGTTTAAACCCATGAGCAAACTCCAGGAATTTTTTCAATTCCTATGACATATGCTATTTAACATAACCCTCAGATAATAATGTAATCCCAAATCTTCTACAGCCTTTAAAATGTCCGATTTTGCGGTAAAGTTTATAATCGGGTTTTATATTAAAAGAAGGAACGTCTATTATATGTAAAGATGAAAAGATGCTGGCAGCGTAATTACATTTTCTTTCATTTCACGTCCCCACCTTACGTCAAAAGTAATCACGAAAGAAACCAAACCACAAGTTTTTATTTTAACAGAAGATGCTCTGTTTAAGTGGTTGGATTACAATAACTTAGAGAGGATAGCTGAAACTAATTATTGCATATGTTTTGAAAGGTACTACCAATAACAGATCAATTAGTAAAATTAAATTCTACTTAAAATTCTGAAAGATAGATTTATCTAAAAAACTTAACTTTTCAGTTAATATTTAAAGTTATATAACGGAATGTATCAAGTGGGAAAAAGTGTGATTCTCTGGATAGAAAAAATGTTGTATAATATTGTGTTTGTTTGAAGCATGTCAGTATACTGCCTGCCTATTTTATATGTAATTAATGCACACAATCCTTTTGGATAGCGTCCACAAATAGCACAAGAATGCATTGCTTGCCACCAAAAAGCAGCTGATAGAATTTTTTTGTGTAATAAATTCCATTCTTCATTTGGAGCACAAAGCACATACAAATATGACTAATTGAATAACTGATGTGGCCCATCTGAAACATATGGCATCAAAAATGGATTCCTCTTTGAAGTCTTGATTTGTCTTGATCATGAAAGCAAAACGATGTTCCTAATTGAAAGGTCAGGATTAATTACTGTAGTCTTTGTATAAAATAATGTAATCTACCTTCCATTAGAGGAAGCTTTATCTTTCATGTTTGAATATGATGCGCCGCATATTAATTATAGTGCTCCGGTTCAATGGAAAAACATTATACACTTAGTGGAATTTTATAATGTGTACATATTATTCTATCATAATAGTCGTACCATCCAGTTGTATATGGCATTTTTGTATTATAAAAAGTTACATATTTTTTAGACGAATGTCAAAGCATGAATGTTAAGTCCATGGACATTTTTTTTGTGTGGAAAAGGATGAAATGCTAATGCATCCATCAGCTGAGGCCAAAAGTCCCATTGTAAACGAAACGATGCCATGCTTTGCTGGTATACGTAACTTAGACCACTGCGACAGCATAATGCACATTTTGCCCTGAGGCTTGCATCTAACCTACCCTTTAAAAGCAAGGCCTTCATTGTCTTTCAAGTGGAAAAAATGCCCGCTAGAGACGTCCTTTGTGTATTAGCATGCCACACAGATCTTCCCCCCCCCTCCTATCAATATTCTCTAAGCCAGCGCAAGCTGCCCTAGAAATTGCCTATGGATTTTTTTTGCAAGTGTGAAATATTAATGACTTGTACAGTATAAGGTGCATGGTAATTTCCCCTTGGTGGATCATTAAGAACACTAAACCCCCACTCGTGCAAAATGAAGGGGGGAATTGTTTCATTGCCCAAGTCATTGGATATAGTGAAATGCTTATAAAAAAAGGAACGTGACTAAAATGACTGGTTATATTTCATTCCAAAGATTAGTGTTGCTGCACATCATTGAAGCAGAGAGAAATTACATTGCATTACCTTGAGTAATATTGTTGCATATTTAAGTTGAGAGTGTAGTTATGGCTTAAAATTGTTTAATTCAATTTGTCTAATTTCATCTGAAACTATTTTATCAGTAAAAAATACTTTTTTCCGAAAGATGCTATTTGTCTTACACAGCACTGGCTCTTAATATAGACTTTCTTCATGACTTATTTTACAACAGTTGAAAATCTTCATTATCAGTTGGGTTGAACGCAAGTGAAAAGATAAAAAGTAATTGTGGCAGCACGTATATTTGCGAACACAGGATTACATTTGTGGAGAGTAAATTGTTCTACACAAATGTAGGGCGTACATATTGGCTCACGTGCAGGCAAAGTTGATAAGATAATAAATACAAAATAACTAGTATAAATCAATACATACCAATGAGTTCCAATGAGAAGTCCACTCATTGGACTGGTTACTCACACAATCTCAGTGTAAGGGATATCGCTTTTGCTTATCGTAGGTTAATTGATGAGGAAGGAATGTCATCGCAATTGTATCCCATTTGGCTTCTCTTGCCTATGACCCTGCTTTGGAAAGGCCCACTTTAATGTAAATGAAGTCACCTGAGGGGGCCATAATCGTGATTCCGATGTGGCCTGGAGATAGAACGTGATGGAGTGGTAACTGCCGATGACGGCATTTGCATTGGCGTGGGAGTAGAGGAGAACGCCTCGTATCTGTGCCACTATTGCACACTGACTCAAATAATTATCAGTGGGAGCCGTTGGGTAATGCAAAACAAAACCCATATCTTCGTCTGCCCTCTTCATCCAGTTCTCGCAGATAACACTGGTCAGCAAAAAAAATAAATTCTGGCCTGGACTTTTGTAGCTGTTTTAGACTAATTTCAACGTGCTGATTCCTAATCTGATCTCAGATTTGCTTTATCACATCTCATTTTATGCTATCGGCATACCCCATTTTCATTGATTTTACCCGAAATTAACTCTGTCACTTATGATTGCAAGTTGTTGCGAGTTTTAAATATCATTTTATGTAGATATCCACATTTATTTAATATTTTTCTTCTGCAGTTTTTATTGAAAATGCAATATTTGATATCTCAAAAACCTGATGTGATAGACAAAAACTGATGCCAGATTTGGAATCAGCACCCCAAAATTACCTTCAAACCGTTGGAATACCTTATGCCAGAAAAAGTGTATTGACCAGTGTAATAGCACACGTCATATATTTACACCTCCACATTACCATGAAGAATATGAGTTTCCCCCCGTAGCAGTGGCATGTTATGAAACTACGGGGTTAAAGTTGTTTTCAAATAAAGAATCCCACGTACTTTATCCATGTCTATATACAGTAATAATAATAATAATAATCATTCACAGCCCTTTGTCCATTCACGACTAGATGAAGGCCACCTGCCACCATGTCAGCCATAAGGGTTGTTCGAACATACTTCACCTCACTGGTTAGTCCAGGTTGGTGAAGGGGAGAAGCCAGCACTGGTTCGGATAGTGCTCGCCAACGATGTTGGCCGTCGTTGGGAATCAACCTCCAGGTGCAGAGAAGCGCAATATCCAATGTGCCACTGCTCCTCCTATCCACGTGTGTGTTTTTTTTTGTGTGTGTGTGTGGTGGCCTCTTGTATGAGTCAATACTTTTATGAAAAAATAAAAAAAATGTTGCCATATTGCAATGCGATTTGTGACACGTTTATAACCAAATACATTAATAAAAAACGTGACAGCGCTGAATGCATAACATTCACTGAACTTTAACGTGGGAGTCCATTTATGAAATGTATATTGTGTAATTAATCCAATCCCTGCGAACATCGACTGCTTTACTTGGTTTCAGATCTCACTCTAACAAAAAATATACACGTGCATCGCCATAATTCGTAAACATTGCGTAAGTACTATCACATTAGCAGCCTCTTCTGTCAGTGGCCTGTATTACCACCTGTGCCTGTCTTTTTTTTTACAGCCTTTCGATTCACGGATGAATGCAGGTCTCCGCACACTGTGTTGACTATACTTCACCATGCTCATGCCGTGCGAATTGGTGAACGGGGGTGCCTATGACCAATTCAGTTATCATTTGCCATTGACTTTAACCACGGTCGGATATCAAACTCAGGTCAACGGGTTCATGGTGCAATACGCGAACCGCTGCACCACTGCTGCACCCCTCTGCCGATGCCTGCCGACCAACCAAAGCAAACATTGGATCTCCTGAAGTCACTTTCCTTCTGTTTAGAGGACAATTTATTGTGAAAATAGCCTTTTAACCTTCTCAGCGATGACGGCTGCCTTTCCAATTGCAATCTCGTCGTCGTTTACTCCCCAACTCATCTCAACCCTTATCCCATTACCTGCCAAGCAAAGCCCTTAATGTTTAATCAAAGCCAATGTCTTGCGCGTTGTCAGACAAGTTTGGCTCAAACGGTGGCGTGAACAAATTCGACTTCGCTGACTGTGACAAAAAAGGATGTTGAAGACACTGTTAAATGCCTCCTCCCTCTGAGACCAGCTGGGAGGTAAGTCCCAGAGCCTTGTGAGATCGAGAGCTCAGCATTCATTACACGCTGTTCGCACAGCAGAAGCGATTGAAGAGAAAAACAGCTTACACTGATTGAGATCTATCTTAGCAAAGTAAGCGGCACCCTGGCTGGATACGCAACCCATCCCATTGCCACGTACGAGGGTTTTTTATTCGTTTGTCCAGTCATTCATTGAAGTCGTAAAACTAGCGTGTTTTGGCATAGCAAGCAGTCTTCCCTTTCTTATCGGTGGTGCCGTCGGTGCATTTACCAGTTATATATTTGTTTATTTATCACCTCGGGGTCATTGCTTATTAGCTGTTCCACCTCCTCCTCCTTATATTCTCCTCTGACATTAAGAGCCCCTCGTAAGCAGATGCCAATTAATGTGTGCTAAAATACACTAAATCTGGCCCCCGTATGCACCCACAAGTTTTACAAGTGCCATTGCGTGAATGGTCGTCAAATCTAGTAGCCACCGTTATGTACTCCGGTGTAACTGCATTGCAGTTGTCTGCCAAATTATTTTGTTTTCCAAATATTTGTATATTGTGAACAGCATAATATACGGATGCTTCAGAAGCTATGCATTATTACATCTCTTATTTGACACGACCAGATATTTTAATGGAAATAATCGAACCTCGCCCGAAAATTGTTTAGGTACTTTACAGTTATGCTATGTTTGGAGTTGTTGATTCACCTGTCAATCTATATGCAAGCTTGCAATGTAGAAAAGATGAATCACGTACTCTATACTATTATTATTTATATTATGATACTTTTTGGAAGGAGTCTTACAAAGTTGTCACAGTAGGGGGGCAATGCTGCTGCGTGTAATCCAATTGAGAAATTTGCAGGCAATGTTTGAGCTTTGGGATTTTTTCAATCAATTCTAGTTACATGGTATATATATAGATTTACCAATGGGTTCAAAACATTTAAACTCCATGTAGACGGCATCCTAGTCGGGAAACAAACCCTGGTCGTTGACGTGAGACACAAGAGTAACCTCTGCGCCACTGTGCCACCCAACTAGTCTGGCTTATCAAATAAAATAATATCGATATTGTTTTCGTGACAAGATACGGCATGAAACATACACAGGCATTCTATTTAAGCTGGATGAATGCGATGAGCCGTGAAGCTCTTTGATGAAATTTCTCATCATGACTGTCACACAGCTATCCGATGTGTATTCAGGTTGTACTGCTGGGTGCGATACGCCGTGATGTCCGACGTTTTAGCTCGCTGAGAGCTTCAGGAGGTGAACGCGTTGGGCGTCATGTCATGCCCATCCAGCGTGTGAGGCGCAGCCCAAAAAACTGCATGCGAGAGTTATTCAGCCAAAACCACGAATAAAAGAAACAACCCAAGGCAGTATCACGCTGTTTTTTTTTTACAGAAAATGTACTGTATAGTGACTCATTGCACGGTTGAAGGGGTGGAGCGGTGGCACGGTGGTTAGCACACTGCGCTACGAATCCACTAACCTGAGTTTAAATCCTGGCCAAGGCAAACATCAACAGTAAGCGATATCTGAACCAGTCTTGCCCCCCCCCCTTACCCCCATTTACAAATCATCTCTGACCAAAGAGTGACCAATGCAAACGTAAGGAAAAGATTGCACATAGAAGAAGACAACCTGATGGTGCAGGCAGTGATCAGTAGGAAACTGGAACTATTTGGACACACGTGTGGGTTGGGCAGCAACAGGAACATTGAAAGTGTTGTTGTTAATGTTGTTGTTGTTGTTTGGAAAAGTGGAAGGAACTGGAAAGAGAGGAAGACCAAACAGAGAATGGCTTTTATTTCGATTTAAAGCTTTCATGACTGCAGGGATTCATATTGTTGCTTCTTTCGGTAACGTCACGTAGAAGGGAAATCATAAAATAATAACGACACGAGAGATGGGAGTCAGAAAGACGTGGCCACTACTTGAGCATATTGGCACAAGACCGAGAGGAAAGTGGAAACAAATGACGACATCTTCTTGGTTCTTTCGGTAAAGTCACGTAGAAGGGAAATAATGAAATAATAAAAAGAAAACATAATAAAATAATTCTCACGACGTTTCGGCCACAACGCAAGCAGCCGTCCTCAGGTTTTATTTTTATTATTTTATTATTTCCTTTCTACGTGATTTTATCGAAAGAACCAAGAAGATGAATCCCTGCAGTCACGAAAGCTTTAAATCGAAAAATGACGACATGTGCAGTGGACACCGACGAGCTTTCTGCCCATAAATTGTGATGATGATGACTGACCAGTGTGGTAAAGTATGATTAAAAAAAACCAGCCTTGACCATCACAGCGTGTGTGGTGTTCATTCAGCCGTTGGTTGATAAAAAGCTATAACTTATCACACGTAATTGCATTAATTTTGATTCGTTTAACTTCACCTTTTTATATATTTCAATGAACTGTATTTGGAACACCGCGACGTTTTTAAATGACCCAGGCAGTCATAATAAATCCCCTGCTAGACCCAACGTCCCTGCCTGAGTCCCATTGTAAACTCTTTAACCTTACCAACGGACAGTTTCAGTTTCATTTATTGGGTATAGCCCCGTGAGCCATGCGACACATCTCGATTGGGAAGGTCCTTTAGCTACGGGCACGTGGGTAAGTGATCGTTGGTTCCACCTGGGAAGGCGCGTGTCAGCCAGCATGACCAGCATGGTTTTATTCTCCCAAGATACAGGCGACCCTTTTTTTTTTATCAAATTCGAACGTCTGTACGTAATGTTGAACTTATTTCGCATCGTACGTAGCCAACCGTGCTAATCAGAGGTGTGGGGAGAAGGACAACAAAGGAAACACAAAAAGCAGTTCTAAAAGAGATGAGTTTTCAATCTAGATGATTTCAAAGTGCATAGCTCCCAGTGGCTTCTTAATATCGAAAGGAAGAACGTTCCAGACGGCCGCAGAAGCGAATTTGAAACCGTGCGATGCTGTCACCATCTTTATTCGATAGCCAGCCAAAGCCGCTGTGAGGATGATGGTCTATGCTTCATGACGAAATCAGCACGGTATTGTGGCTAAAATTTGACCAGCTTTATGTAAGGCAAGTCTTTAATAGCAATGTATTGTTGCACAAAATAATACTTCCTATTGAATCATCTGTAAGAAAGCTATTATTCATCCTACCCCCTCTCACCACCCTCACCCCCATTGCAGGCAACATAACTCATGCATAAACATGTTTAACCCGAGTTGGAAAGCCTTCAAAGAATAAGACAATTTACAGTCGAAAACAATGCAGCGTGAGCAATCTTCTTAAAGGTTTTTGTTTTTTTTCCAATTTCAAATGACATAATTACGAGGTGTGAGATGATCCTAACATGTAAATGCGGTCAGGCTGACTTTCGCAAAGTCAAGTTGACTTTGCGCTTAGCGTGGAGTTTCAACAGATATTCACCGTAAGTTAGTTACGGTAAGTTAGCTCCGGTAAATTTCACTGAGGAACTGGGAACACCTGGTCTATGTGGTTGTTTACTTATTTCATTATCTTTGTGAATTAACAATAAAAGGATGGGTAGGGTCCACCGTTAATCAACAAAACTTTCGCCCATCGCGTCGAGCGACCTCGACGGCTAACCGAACAGATGGAACTGAAGCTAATCTGTGAATAAAAACAAAAAAAGGTAATAAGCCAAAGTTTTAATTTTCCGCCTTCTGATTGAATTAAAACAAGTGATAATTACGACAATGATGATTGTTATGATTACAAATCCACAGTTCTGAAGAATAAAGCGCTGGCAATGGAAAAAGCTGTGTGCAACATCAAGTCTGCAGCTTTTGTGATTCATCTTCCCACTCGCGTCGTTCTTCACACAGTATTTCATACGCGACCATATCCTCCAGCATGCATATCAGAGGGGGGCCTGGGGATATTATTATTATAGCCTTTGGGGGGGGCCTCTTTGTATGTTGAATTTCTTCTATTTATTGTTTATGGCCCGGGGGGGGGGGGGCGGCGGGGGGGGGGGGGGGGGGTGATTTACAAATTGGAAAGAGAGATCAACTATATCTAGAGTGTTTAGATAATTTCGCTAGTGCTTGATGTTTCCCCACAATAAGCCGCTTCGTTGAGCTATCATTTGTGGCCAGGTCACTTCTGAAAATGAAGCTAATGGCTCAGTGGGCTGTACCTGGTAAAATAAATAAAAATAGTTAACTTTATTACTTTTTTGTGATTTGCTTACTGTTCCGAAACTTTGCACTCCTATCATGTTTTTGTTTCATTTTTTCGTTGTTGTAACTTTCTCACCCATCCCTACTTGACATCTGTGAACAATAGCTTTATAGCTCGATGCATTCCTCTAGTATAAATAAGTATTCTGATTCTTATATGTATTGCTATGTAACTGGTATAGCAAATTACCAAATTTACTATCGGATTTACCATAGTGCTCGGGTATTGACTTTCAATCATTATATTTGCACATGTACAGGGTGTTTAAAATGATGGACCCGATTTGAAATCGCTATATCTCTGCAACCACAAACGCCCATGAATGAAACTCTTACCACTTGAAAGGGCGGGGCATAGAGAGGGCGGGGCATGGAGAGGGCGGGACATAGAGAGGGCGGGGCATAGAGAGGGCGGTGCATAGCGTTTCAAATTATTACCGCTAGATGCCTCTCCCAGTGCACAAACAGCCCCTAGCCTCAGTCATTCGCAAGACACACTGCCTCAACGTTGGATAGGTCGCACGGAACCCCAAGACTTGGCGCTACACTCTTGGCCCCCAAGATCCCCAGACATCGCACCCTGCGACTTTTTCTTGTGGGGATACGTCAAAGACCGTGTTTTTGTGCCACCATTAGCGACTAATCTGGATGACCTCAAAAACAGAATCACGGCAGCCGTGACTTCAGTGGAAGAAGATACTTTGAGAGGCGTTTGGGACGAATTCAATTATTGTCTCGACAGCAGGTGGATGGCACATAGAGCCTTTATAAAATGGTTAATAAAATTTGATAACTCATTAAACCGTTTGTTACTTTTAGTGTAATTGTAACATGTTGCCATCGTGAAATATACTACTTTAAAATTAGTTCGATCTTTTTTAAACACCCTGTATATGTATATATGTGCAAAATACGAGGCAGAGGGATGCAATCGCTAAAGCCCTCGGGTTAATCTGGACCTGAGCATCCCATGTGTGGTTCTGTTTTTTTCCTTTTTGAATGTGATACCTTTTATTGTAACATAGTAAGTGGATCGTATAGGTCTGTGTTTCTTAACTCCAATCGTCGTGGAGTCCCACGGTTCACTTTCTCGTGGCGAACAATTGTATTCTATCCAAAAGACGATGCAGTGGGCATCATCGATTTTTTTTTTGGTAAGCACAAAAAAATTGTAACATTGGTGGCTCACGAAGACCGGAGTGGAAAAACACTGATTTAGACAACTTGTAAAAAAAATACCTGTGTGGTTTTTCATCAGAATCACCACTTTGCTACTCTTTTGGATGCCACCCCTTAACACCTTATGCCTGTACGAGAAGACCGCTTGTCAATGAAGGCCAGATTTCTGTTTGATAAATTTCAATGGATCATACCACAACATGTTCACGTGTAGCGTACACGCGGCTCTCCAATAAACTTAAACCTTTGAGGTAAAGGTGCAGTTAATCATTGCAGCTTCCGACCTAAATACAATTATGAAGCAGCAAAAAAATCAATTGTATATTTAATCCATTGTGATCACGAGAAAAGGTTATAGAGAAGTGTTTTCAATGCTGGAGTGGGTTTTCGCCGTTGAAGAATTGGCAGGCCTGGTGATAAGCTGAAGCCTCGGTAGCAAAAGTGCACCAGAAATCAATCGAAAGGCATACATTAATATGAGCGGGGAACAAAAGAGAATACCGTGACATTTATGCACATTATTTTATAATGACATACATTGGTGGTGAATGGCACCGCTACGAGGACATTGACGAGTAGGTTCTGATTCTCGCCGCGCTGCAGAGCATAATGGGGGGCATTGAGAAACTTTGCCGCAAGGTCATCGCACCAGTCCCGCACTGGCAGTGCTCCATTGCCCTTAGCCCCTGGGAGTGGTTGCTTAATGCCTCAGCCCTTTCGGCAGTGGCATTGTTATATTTTCTTAGCCGCCATCTGTCCCGGAAAATGTTTGAGGCGTTGTCGTAAATTTATTGAGATCTCGTCAGACGAATAACATTCTATTTATGGGCCACAGAAATCATACCACAGTGGCGAAAGCCACACAAGAGAAAACAAATGCGAATCTATCTTGCGGCGGATATATTTTGCTGTCGCATTCAGATAATCGTGACAAGTTTCAATATAATAGAGGTTTTCTTCTTTTTTCTGGCAACAAAACTGAAACCTTATTACAAGGATTCATGTCTGCATTAACCACAATACTTGCAGTCAAAATGCAAACAAAAAACACTATGATAATATATGCATTGTCTTTGAAACTGATTGGTCCACACCAGGGACGGCTTTCTTTTGAGCCTCGACCTAATTGGTGCTCGGCCAGAGGACGCCAAAAGGCGTCCAGCTCAAAGACATTGCACTATCAGAAAAAAGGGGGAAAACCCTATTATTATATTTTGGTACTGGCAAAGGAGGTCCAATGAAGTTTCAATATCCTTATCGCATATGTAATGTTTGCAAATGCTGTACAAATTGTGGTGTGGTCTTGAGCGCTGAGCAGACACCACTGAGATTCTGAGCATTAATCTCCATTACAGTGGCCCGTGATTCCAGTCAGCTCTCAAGTGTGATGCGTTGATGGTCTCAGCCCAGCCACCAATGACTGAACAAACAAACTATAATATAAAATTAGATGTTTCACTGCATGGCAAAGTGCAGCACCCCTTCGTGTTGGTAAGAAGTGACTTGAAGGGATCTCAGGAGTAGTTCTGTGATATCTTCTTCCACACGCCATTATCTAAATTGTTGAGAACAGATGCAGAATTGTCGAATTCGCAGTGTTTGTTAAAGGCTTAACGTAACCAATGCGCACCGCATTTCCAATGATCATTGGCAGTATACGTTGACCATTGACTTTTTTTGCAGTATGGATTAAACAATTTACATGATCACGATTTTTTTTTTATCCAAAAAAACAGACTGACAAGCTAGTTGAGCTGTCTCGAAGCTCAAGGTTAATTGACACAGCTGGAAATGACTGGGTGAAAACAAAGAGGCTCAGGCATGAAGTAATCGTGCAATTTAATTAAACGATCATACGGTGTGCGTCTCAATCAGAGCCAGGAAAACGCGTGATAGGAAACCCTCATAACTGACAACTGAATGAATGAAATTCTTCAGTGTTACCCAGTCTAGGCGGTACTGGCCTCTGCAAGGAGATCAAGGACTTATGCTATCCATTAAGGGCAACTAAAATACATCTGGGCTAGTTATTTACTCAATCTTGATTTGAAGCTTTCGTGACCACAGGAATCCATCCTCTTTGGTTCTTTCGGTAAAGTCACGTAGGTAGAAAAATAATAGATCACGACGTTTCGATCGCAACACAAGCAACCGTCATCAGGTGGAACAGATACGGCAGAAGAAATGCTGACATCTGTTATGATAGATTTTCCTTAAATATACAGTTCGACTCCAAATGTTTGTGCATCTATTAATGTCCCAATAAATGGTGGCATTGTTGGGTTATAAACATTGTTTTTCACCCCACCAAACAATTATTTTGATGAAATGAAATACATTGTGATGGTAATAAAACTACTTGGGAATATAATAAATTTACAGATTACAAGTGCATTTGCTGTGGGTGTGTCTAACTGCAAAATAGCTGATAAACTAGTGTATATGAAGTGAGCTCTCGGGCACAAGTATCTGGGAGAGTAAGATAAGACACTTTATAATAGTGCATGTGATATTGACAAGGTAATTATAGCGTGTTCCGTTTAATAAGAATGGGCTTACGATGCTTCATATGGGAAATGTGCAGCCAATCATGTGTGAGTGTGCTTCATCCTTTGGGTTTTACCAAATGACTTGGCAACACACTCTGATAAAGCAGATACTAGCGTATCGAGCGCTTGCATGCCACGGAGTAACATGCTTTCAAAAAAATAAAAGTATGAGAGAAACTGACTGCGGTAAAGTGGGCCGTGCTCGTTTAAAACGGAGGTCACTGTAACGGCACGACCTCCGTTTCTCCAAATGGGGAGAAGCGGGCTTCCTCAAATCATAGCCGCGTAGAGGATGAATGTGTTTGTAAAATGTTAAATAAAATTAAAGCAATTTTACCATTTGTAAGTAGTTTTAAATTTGCCGCAACATTCTGCGCCGTTCTCGCGAGGCCTCGACATTTCACGCTCTGCGGAAAATTTCACATTTCAGATTTATAAAATTGTAAAGATAATACTCGGTTACTCATCTTGTTTGTGTGTGTGTGTGCGTAACTAGTAACCCGCACATCCTTTGAACACGACGGTCCGTTCATTCATCCCTCCCAGCCAGCCAGCAAAACTTTAAATTTAATATTTATCCCTCTCTGCCTCCACCTTTCTTTTACCTTTTTTGTAATGCATATATTCCAATTCATCTCGATTTCTCACTTTGTTGATATCGGTTTCTATTTGTTCCCAGCTGTTTCTCTATTCCTCTCATCCATGCACAATATCTCGCGCACTTACCTTCCCCCGATCTCTCCCCGTTTCTCTCTCACCTCTCACCCTCACTCTCCATATTCCCACCTATCCTTTTTGCCAACTACATTTTCCTTGCCTCGCCCTACTCATCCCCCGCGACTGCTTGTCACTTTCCCTCGCTCTCCTCTTTCCGTTTTGCTCTCTTTCTCTTTCCTCTCCAATTGATGCCCTTTTACTTTCTCTCTGCCCCCTCTCCTTTGCGTTCCTCTCCATCTCATTCTCCCTCCTGTCTCAATTTTCTGTCTCCCTCCGATATCTTACTCCTCACCTCCCTCTATCTCATCACGGGATGCACGGACGGGGTGGAGGTTGAGTGGAGGGGTCAGGGGAGGCGTGACGTCAGCGCGATGCATGAATCCGTCTCAACGCTGTGGGATGTGGGTGACTCCATCACTCAGATGCGCTGTAACATGATAATATTATGATAATATGTTTTTCCCCTTTTTATTGGCAACTAAACAGGTGTTCAGATGTTAAAACACCAAACTGAAAGCTTTAACAAGGAATCATGTCTGCATTAACCACAATTCTTGTGGTCAGAATGCAAAAAAAACATACTCTGATAATATATGCATTGTCTTTGAAACTGATTGGTCCACACCAGAGACAGCTTTCTTGTGAGCCTCGTCTCAAACGATGTTAGATCAGAGGACGCCAAAAGGCGTGAAATATGTCTCTGGTGTGGACCAATCAGTTTCAAAGACAATGCATATATTATCATAGTCTGTTTTTTGTTTGCATTCTGACCACAAGTATTGTGGTTAATGCAGACATGATTCCTTGTAAAAGGTATTTTTATGCTACCA
The DNA here is from genome assembly GCA_014621495.2 of Entosphenus tridentatus. NCBI lineage: Eukaryota > Metazoa > Chordata > Hyperoartia > Petromyzontiformes > Petromyzontidae > Entosphenus > Entosphenus tridentatus. The sequence goes on along the minus strand of CM025619.2, from coordinate 10,252,764 downwards.
GAAAAGTGGGAAAAAAAAAACTATTCGTATATTTTGGTACTGGCAAAGGAGGTCTAATGATGTAGATGCTTACCCCGAGCCCTCATTACTTTGACAGTGCATTGTCTTTGTGCTGTACGCCTTTTGGCGTCCTCTGGTCTAACACCGTTTGAGACGAGGCTCAAAAGAAAGCTATCTCTGGTGTGGGCCAATCAGTTTCAAAGACAATGCATATATTATCAGAGTATGGTTTTTGTTTGCATTCTGATCACAAGCATTGTGGTTAATGCAGACATGATTCCTTGTAAAAGGCTTCAGTTTGGTGTTTTAACATCTTAACACCTGTTTTGTTGCCATAAAAAGGGGAAAACCTCATATCATATTTTGGTACTGACAAAGGAGGTCCCATGATGTAGGATAACATTAATCTGCGACAGAATGAATGATAAATTACGTTAATGTAGAAGGAAGCCAATCAGCGTCAAGGGGTGGCCTGATATGGGCGTTTTCGATCCACAAATCGTCTCTTTAGATCTGTCGCGGATTCATTTCTCCTGTTACAGCGTGCCAGACAGGAATCCAGGCAGACATACAGCCAGCAAAACTTAGTTTTGTAATATAGAATGAAATTACTCTTAAGCGTAAACAATCGTAAACTGATACTTATACCAGTCCTGCTGTTAATTTAAATTAAAAAATACGAGTCTCTGTGCATATATGTACGCACATGCTTAATTTAGTGCTCATAGCTTCCTCTAAGAATCAAAGCACCATCAATCAATCCTGGCATGAATATGGATGCCGGTTTACTGCAGGGATAGCTGGCGGTGGTTACTTTCATTGGCTGAAGCATTGAAGTTGAGGGTATCATTCTCCGCTTTGTGAAAGTGTCTTTTGAAATGTTGCGCTCATTCATGTGTTTTTCTTTTCACCACCTATTCTTATTTTTCGACTCACACAGGGATAATCCCAATGTGCAGAATGCCGACAGTACAACGGAGTGTTTTCTTGAGTATTCAAGCAGCGCCTCAAAAATATATGCAGTCTTTGTTGGAAACATAATCTGCAAAATGCAAAGACGCAACACTTCTAATCGACTTTACCGCAGCTCAAGTTTGTGTATCTTTAGGTGTTGTGTCCAGGTCAAGCATTCTGTATTTTCCATTTACAAAGTTTTCACGATTGAAATCCATTTTTGAATTATTATTAAACCGTTATTTTTGTTATCACAATTGCATTTTTCTTGATGATAAAGGAAGCCGCACATCGTAATGAAATCCTTGTTTTCACTGATGTGGCGCACGGCACAATAAATAGAAGTACGGGCAAATATTTGTCTCTCGGCATAGACCATCATAGTCCACCAACTAAAGGGCCTTTGGGACTATTCTTTCATTTGAATACAGAGGCAAACTCTGGACTGGTTTTGACCTCCTGGGTTTTTCTCAGCAGAGTCTGGCCCTTTAAAACCAATGCTGTTAAGCTGTCACATGTTTTTGGCAGGAGTCATGTATTTCAGCATAGATCATAACATGTGTGAATATATAGTTGCGTTTGTATTATGGTGAAATAAACCAACCAATGACAAAACTAATTCCATTTCTATATGCACACACAGTGGGCCACATTTACATGTTAACGAAAAAGCAAAATTGCATTGCCTTGGCACGTTGCCCCATTGCCTGTGATGGATACATCAGCACCTTATCTCCAGAAATTGTACAAAAAGAGAAACGGCTCATTTCAGGATCAAGTTAGACAGTCTTTTAGTAAATGAGCAACGTAACAATGAATGTTAGCCTTGCAAATGATAGTTCGTGGACAATGAGTTCATTGAGTGAACCATACAGCTTGGGTTGTATTCCTAGACATGACGAACAACAGTGCCGAGTGTTCTCTGAACTAACCCTGGGTTACCCAATCCCGCCATATCCGGGGTGGTTGAGATACGGTTAAAGAAACCCCTTGACCGACGCAGCATCAGAAGTTTATTTTCCGAGTAAAAAAAAGTGACAATGACGTGTCACAAGGAGGGGGGGGGGCTTCATCCAGCAAGCAGTGAATTGCCAAAGGGATCAAAATTAATTATAAATTTGAAGTTTTCGTGACAGCAAGGATCCATACTCTTTGGTTCTTTAGGTAAAGTCACGTAGGGAAATAAAATAAAAAAATAAATTAAATCACGACGTTTCTTGCTGTGGTTGTCTCACCTGATGACGGACGCTTGTGTTGCACCCGAAACGTCGTGATTTATTTTATTTTCTTTACCTACGTGACTTTACCGAAAGAACCAAAGAGTATCAAAATGTATGTTTTCATTTAAATAGCTATGTATGACAAATGTACAGACCCCACCACCCCCGACGGAAGATCCCCATAGGTTGGGGCATCAAGCCTTCCACCCCTAATCTACGCAAGGTTCTGAAGCACAAAAAGCCCCCCCCCCCCCCCAGTTTTCTATTCCCCTGCCCTGAAACCATGAGGGCATTCTACCGGGCATGCGTGCTTACCACAAAAAAAGCATTTCCATTTTTTTAAAGCATAACAAATGATAATCGGATTTCTCCAGGATGAATTAAGATTCTCAGCCTGATAAAGCTTCTGTAATTGTACCCACGTTGTTGCTTGCTGTCATTTACAAAGTGCTACCTGCTCATTACCCTCTGACATGCACGATTGTTCATTGAGGTCAATGAAGAAAATGTGTCCTACTCAGACGTAACATTATCCTAATTAATTGGGCTATATTTGTCTTGTTATTGATGCCTGACATCTCTGTGCCATGCCTAAAACAATTGAATGCAGCATGTGCGCTGGCACATGTTGGAGTCGGTAAAATGAATATGGATATGGGAAAAGTTAAAGCATTTGGTTGCTCGATAACAAGGTGCGAAGCGTGTAGCCCATAGTGTCTATTGCTATTTTATCGTCACAGCAGGCAACTAAGAGGAACCTTTTCTACTGAGCTTCAAACGCTTCTTGGCATTGTGACATCTGAGAGAGGGGGTATCCGTTCACTGCGCTCTTATCGAATCTCATTTGAAGGAGATTTAAAAACAAAAACTAAAAATAAATCATTATCACGCCGTGTAAATGCGTTTGAAATGTGTGCATGTGCCGTTCATTCATGTTTCCCAAGCAAGTGAACTCTCCAAACAATCTGTGGAATGTTAATTTTGGTTGTTACCATTAAATATGTCCACAGATTAATATTTTCAAAAATTTTCTACGAATTTTTATCATGTCATGAGATAAACAGAGCAGTGCAATCCTTGTTAAACAACAGCCCAGGGAAGTGGATATCAAAGGTCTACCTCTGGGATCCCCTTTCCAGTGACCTCCGGTCCACACCATAGGGAGCAGCACTTTCCCATCCACTCTGTCACTGAATAAGGTTAATTGTATGACCGTTAAACTAATATTAAAAATTATCTGCACTGGAATTTACGTACATTTAGTGCAAAACTGCAATTAATGTATTCGTTTTTTTCACTGTCATTGCTTAGCTGGCTGAGACGGTTTAACACGCTCAACTTAAGGACCATATATGTCCCATGATCCACGTGTTTGACTTTTTAGCTCTCAGTATAATTCCAAGCGTGAACCTCTTCACGCTTATTCGCACACGCTTCAGATTTGGCTTTATTTTATTTCTCAGTGTCCATTTTTCTGATCCATATGTCTTCTTCTTCTTCAGGCAGATCGTTACGTTGCCCTTTATTGATCGGGTTAAAAATGTCCAAACGTGCTCCATTCTGCTTTCCGTTCCTGATCCATGTTCAAAACAGGGTGAAATATCTTCTTGGTTCTTTCGGTAAAGTCACGTAGAAGGGAAATAATAATAAAAATAAAACATAATTT
>CM025619.2:10236108-10248524 GCA_014621495.2 Entosphenus tridentatus | reverse complement strand
CGTGACTTTACCGAAAGAACCAAGAAGATGAATCCCTGCAGTCACGAAAGCTTTAAATCGAGGGTGAAATATATATAGCTAGGGATGTTATTGAAAGAAGATCAGGGTCAAACTACATACAACACATAACATATATGTACGCATTTTATACCTAGGTTTTCATGAACAAAATATGATTCGTAATGTTTATTTTGGTTAAAAAAATTATACCTTTAAGATCGAACCCAAAATAAATGAAATCTTATTCATATATGTGCGCAGTTAAATATGCATACAATACTTCCATTGTCCCAATGGTTAGTACACTGGTTAGCAAACTGTAGTTGCAATCCAGAGCTCGCCGTTTGAATCCCCATTGCATGGCAGTTGAAACAACGATGCAAGTTTATTAAAGCCCAGCCCGTCGATCGGCATGTCATATGTGGTGGGGTAAACTGTGGGTACTCCCACCTCTTCCAAGACATCTTTCTAGTGTGGAAGAGTAGGCCAACTACCCTCTGGAGGGCCTGTCTTTAGCTTCCTCTATTTGAGGCCCTTCCACCAGCAGTGGCATGCGGATATTGCAGGGACGAGCCTTATTTTACACTTTATATATATTTTTTATTGTTTTGTCATTTGTTTTTACTCCCACATGGGCCGTACGCTGTTGTCTGTTTCGGTGGCCAAGTCCGTTATTTCCGAGGTGGTTTACAGGCATGGAAACAATTATATATAAATACGCTTCACCACCATCCCATGGTGACCTACCCGCCTCGCCTAGGTTGGTGAATGGTGCCAGACTCATGGGGGCATTCCGCTGCACCCAGTACCACATCACCATCGGTCACTTTTATATCGCGCCTATCACAGTTAACGCGTCTCGAGGCACACGTCAACCGACTGGGGTGAGGGGTCAGGCAGCCCACAAAAGCTTGCACAAGCCACTACAACTAATGGGGGGGGGGGGGTGTTAACTTTACAATTTAGTTGCTGGCAATTTGGCTTAGGGGTCAAGAGAGGAGCACGCGTTGGCCTGTTCTCGCAAGCGAAGATGACTTTCCATAATTCTAAGGAGCACACAAATTTGGTGCAGACACAGTCGTGAATGAAAATGAATGGAAACAAAAAACGTAAAAAGTGCGCACCTAAGCAGGGGGAGATGCGTGCTTGGAATTACTATTGAGAGACACAACGAGGAACACGCGTGTCAGAGAGCCATACGTATGTTAGTGACATCGATCAAATTTTTATTTAAAGCTTTCGTGACTGCAGGGATTCATATTCTTGGTTCTTTCGGTAAAGTCACGTAGAAGGGAAACAACAAATAAAAAATAAATGAAACAATACAAAAAAGTTTTGCTGTGGTTTTCACACCTGATGATGATTGCTTGTGTTGCAATCGAAACGTCGTGAGAATTTTATTGTTTTACATTTTTTTTATTTTATTGTTTCCCTTCTACGTGACTATACCGAAAGAACCAAGAATATCGATCAAATTATTAGGAAAAGTAAGTGGGCTTGGGAAGGACACGTCATGGGATGATGGCTGATGGTCAACAATAAATAATTGGATTCGTAGCCAAGGTATGGCACACATCTGTCTGGCCGGAAACGAAAGAGATGGAGCTCATGTACAGGTGGTGCTGGGTAGATCACTACATCGCAGGATCTTGAGAGATGGTTGGTGGGTTTCGGAGGGAAACCTTCTTCCAGGAGTGGATATAACCATAGCTGATGATGATAATGAATAAATAATCAATAAGCCCCTTTTGTAAATCCACCACTCAATGAACAACCGCCATGTCCGTCATGGGGGTTGTTTGATCATACTTCACCCATGCTGCTTAGTGTGGGTCTTTGAAGGTTATCTGGTTGGAGTGCACTGACCCAGTTCATATATCACTCTCCTCTGATGGTAGCTGTGACTGGAATCGAAGCCAGGTCACGAACCACGGAGTCACTGCTCCCCCACCCTTAACTTTGGTAAGCGCCAGGTGAAAATTACCAGGTGGAGTCGAGATTCTAGTGGTAGCAGATTGGAGGTGAGAATGTGAGGTTTAATTGCTTTTCTGCTGCCATCTATCCACAGTTGTCATTTGATAGGTGTGTCAACTTCGCCGTTTCATGGGTAAAGTAAAATCGGTAATTGCATGTTTGTGCTCAAATTTGAATTTCCAAAGACAAAGTGCCAGCGACAATGACCATGTAGGGCCGCCATAGTATGCATGCATCGTCTGAGCTGCCACTTTAAATGACGCAAATGAAACGGCGTTAAATGTCTCTTGCGAAATTTGTACCACGTTCAGTGCCAGCGATGGGAATTCTGACAATTTGTTATTTAATTTTAAAATCACTTTTTATCCAGAAAATGCTTAATCATCATCATACTTTTCCATGCATAGTCATCAATTCTGTTGTACAGTAACCTTGTAAATGTTACTCAAGGGTATGATGCCTATCGTCATGCACCACGGTCTTCTGTTCTCGTAATTAACTTTTGCAAACGAAATCATCAGCAAAAAAAAAATGCGAATATTTCTATGCACACAAACTATCCAAAAGAAGATTGCATGTTTTTTTTAACATGTTGGGTTTTGGGCAATTGTTTTTATTATCAAGAGTACAGCCCTTTATTTATGTTGTTTGCATTAATATTTCTGGCTTTTACTTTCAATCAGTATTACGTTTTATGCTGCCTGAAGTCAATATTACATTACACGATTATTTTAATTGCAGTTTGCAGCTTTATAATGTGTATTCGTGTGACACGTTGTTTTTGAGGTTAGGGATTCATGACCTTGTAAAATGACTATATTACTCATGACATGGAGCTGATGCATTATATATCATCATAATCCACTACTTCGAAGCGAGATTGTATTGTCATATTTGACGGCTTGGGAAGATAGAGTGAGTATTATACATGTTTTTTTTGTTGCTGTTGGAATTCTCCTTTGAAAATGTTGTACCCATCTTGTAAGGCATTAATTGCCAATCATAAAATTCTACATTTTGTAAAATGAACATAATTTGTGTTTTTATCTTCTTCTGCTTCTTATCTTTTACCGTCTTCATCTTTTTTGTCTTCGTCCGTCTCACGAGATAAATACAGGGAAACCCAACCAAAATACGAAATAAAGATGTGCAGCATTCTCAACAACTATACTCGGTATTATTATTTAGTTGTGACGATGTAAACCAATGTGCGTGGTGATCTATGATCATTGGCTCTGCTGTTGTGTAAATCGACGTGAAACACCTTGCACCTTGACATCCCTGCACTCAGATGTCTTAATCAAGGGTAATAGGAATTTTAGAGTCAGGTGATTAACCAAAATGGTTTGGTAATGTTTCAGCTCATGTACTTCATTCAGTGCATTGCCGATAATGAACTTTAGCGACCTTACCTAAGTGAATGATTGGTGGAGAGTCAAATGCTCCGTATAAATTAAACGCTGGTAAACCACCTGCATGCATGATAATTGTTTTTTTACTCTTCTATCTGGCAACAAAACTGACACCTTTTTACAAGGAGTCATGTTTGCATAGACCGCAATAATAATACAAACATGACTCCTTGTAAAAAGGTGTCAGTTTTGTTGCCAGATAGAAGGGTAAAAAACCAATTATCATATTTTTACTGGCAAATGAGGTTCCCATAGTGTAAAGGATTACCCCGAGCTCTCATACTCTGATGGTGCATTGTCTTTGCGTTGTGCGCCTTTTGGCGTCATCTGGTCCAACCCATGTGAGACTAGGCTCTAAGGAAAGCTGTCTCGGGTGTGGACCAATCAACTTCAAGGACAGTGCACATTATCAGAGTTATGTGTTTTGTTTGTATTATGACTGCAGGTATTGCGGTCTATGCAAACATGACTCCTAGTAAAAAGGTGTCAGTTTTGTTGCCAGATAGAAGGGTAAAAAAACAATTATCATATTTTTACTGGCAAATGAGGTTCCCATAGTGTAAACACCTGCATGCATTTTATTTCGCACGCAGCCCAGAGGAAAAGACAAATATTGTTTTTTTTTGTATAAGGTGTTGGACGGTTTTTTTACGTGTCAGATTTTTGTCATTCCCCATAAGTGAATATTGTTTAATTATGCCAAATGGTCCGCCATGTCGTGTGGTAACCCGCTGGTATATATAACAACAACCAAAAAACTAACTTCACTACAGTAATTAGAAAAACTGAAAATTGCCTCGCATAGTCGTTAACACTCCAGTACACTCGAATGGTAAATATTGTAAGTTTATAGCTTGTCATAAAAAAATGTCATCTTCAGTCTGAAATTGTTCCTGTTAAATATTTCATGCATAAACTGCTTTACGTCATACCTTCAAATGTAGGCTTAATTATAATTTAAGCGATGTGGTCATTACAGGGAATGCAAGAAGCAACCATTAAATGCACTTCTCATGCTTCTGTATGCTAAATTCATGCAAGCCATTGAATGTGTTATTATTTTGTTTCACATTTATTGAATCCACGAGGAGAGGTCACGCACGTTGTAAGGGTTGAACATCAACTGTGTGTCCTCGACCCAAGTGAAACATGAAGCACTGCACGGATTAATCTTCTTGGTTCTTTCGGTAAAGTCACGTAGAAGGGAAATAATAAAATGATAAAAATAAAACATAATAAAATAATATAATGAGAATTATATATAATATAATGAAAATTATTTTATTATGTTTGATTTTTATTATTTTATTATTTCCCTTCTACGTGACTTTACCGAAAGAACCAAGAAGAAGGTTAGTTCTTCTCCCGCACCTCCAATCATCACGGTTGGCGACGTACACACGCTTTCCTCGTGTCAAATTATGAAATGTGCACTTGCGATGTATTTTTTTGTATACGGTAGTTTAATTGCGGTTTACAGGATACAGACCTCGGGTAGGTTGTAACGATTTTGGAAAGCTGGACCTGCAAATGAAAAGTGACGTAATAATCAGCAGAGTAACGAGCGTGGGGGCAGGGGGTGCCTTTCCCCAAACTCCCTGGTAGCCAAAGCTACGGGTTGAGGCTCCTTTGACAATCACCATCTGATACGTTTTCAACATCAGTGTAAAAAGAAGAAAAACTTATTTCAAAGCGATTTAATTTTTCATGCTTTCATTTACGTTCCACGTTTTATTTTTAATTTAATTAGAGCAGGAACGTTTGGTTTCCGCAAATTGTGCAGATCAAATAATGGGGCCCCACCTGAGCTATTGCTGATAATGTAGTTTCTAAGCCACTAGGAATAATAATAAAATACCTCGAGACACGAAAAACAAGTACATTTGTGCACAATGCCTGCTTTGATTTATGATTTCGATCAAATGGTTATTCACGAAAATTTTTGAACAAATACTCAAATAAGCATTGCAATGAGGAAAAATGAGGATCAAATGGATTCAATAACACACGCAGGTTAAAGCACACAATTAACATTGTTAAGAATGGTAATTGGGCTTTGGCAGAACGCGTCACTCAAAAGGATGATGGCCAATGTTTGCAACTAAAGGCAGTGGCGGCCAAGGAATGGAATGAGTCAAGGATGTTTCTGCCATTACTCTTAACGGTTTAAATACGTTGCATTTGTTTGGCTGTTAGAGCTTTTGGTATTTGCAATGAGCAAATCATCGGTCTTAATTCATTGGTTGTAAAAGTATTTTTTTCTTATAAACGAATTAATATTGGTGGATGGCTTTTTACATAGATCTGATGGCTTGGATAGGCCTTCATCCAGCAGTGGATTGACCATAACAGAGATGATCTTTTATGAACGATGTAACTTTCACTGTTAAAGATGGTGAGCGTGCAAGTGCTAACATATGTTTTTGTTGTTTATTAATACAAAGCTCATTCTGGCATCATTGCTAACAATTATGCATCAAGTTTTCTATGTGTGTGTGTTATATATTATCACGATAATACCAGTTTTACTCAAATGTTATCCAGCGCATAATTAAAGATGTACTAAATGCACAGATGCTGTGAATATTGGCGATTTAAACGGATCATGGCAGCAGAACATTCTTATTGTGTAAAATATGTATATTATATCTAATTTAAAAGTAAGAGATATACATCATTGCTTCACAAGAGCACAATTGCATTAAATAAAAACACATCTTTGCAGTTTATGACTGGCATTGCGTTTATGACAATGGGAATTTTAATTACGAATTTTCCACGCGACGTATACGTCGAGTTAAATGAATGCGTACTTAATGTAATGTTTGCAGTTATACGACAACATAATGACATTCCACTGTTTAGTGATTCAATTTTACATTTCATATTAAACTCCTGATGCAAATTGAATGCGTGCAAGAATTCTCACGAACATCTAAAATGTATTTGATTCGCCGGAATGTGTCCGATGTCACTCGACAGAGACTCAAAGAACGAATGTTTAAAATGGCATTCGATCACACGGTGTGATCCATCGGTGCTTGTAAGTTTTTATTCGAGAAGAAATGTTCTCCAAAGTTATTTTATGTCACACCGCGTCATTGATGAAATTCACGTACGATGGTGACCAGCTGCTTGGGGTTAAACATTTTTTTTCTTTTCGGTAACGTAACTTCAAAAATGCACTTGAAAGCAACACTTTATACAATTTGAAGGTTTTTTCTCAAAGGGGAAAACATTCTGAACATTCCTCTGGTAATTGGTTTTTCACTTAAACGTGTATATAAATGGATGTTTGGCGTATGAAGATTTATTTATATTTAATATATTAAAGCTATAATCTGAAAAATGGAGATGAAAGCCACTTTCAGACAATCTTTTTAAATACCTACATTACACACTGTGTTTTCAGATTAACGTGTTTATTCTTACTGAAGTTTATTTAGTTTTATTTGAATATAACACCATTATCTACCGTAATTTTCAATAAATAATTGAACATTTTTTGCAACAACGAAAAAAGGTAAGAAAAAATTACTACTTGTCCCATATTAATGATGCTTCTGCTACACGTTTCATGTAAAGGGGCATCCCTGTAATGACTTGCTTAAACCACTGCTGGTGGAAGGACCTCCACTAGAGGGTTTTCAGAGAGCCCCTGTAGAGCGTGTTTTTAGTCTACTTTTCAACGCTGGGCAGTTGTCTTTAATGCCATTGACGTAAGCACACTTTACCCCACCATATGCCACCGACTGACTGATTACCTGTTGTGTACCCATTTATATTGTTGGGTGGACGGCGTTTAAAAATAAGAACCCACCGTCCTCAAAAGGGACTTTTTTGTGCAAGGTGATCTAATGGAACCAGTCACCTCTGAACTACAAGTTCATTGTACTCACCGTTACACCTTTGCAGCATCCCGACACATTTAGAGTTAAATCTTGACTTAAAGCTTTAATATTCTTTGGGTCTTTCGGTAAAGTCACATAGATAGGTTCAAAGAAAATACGTAGTTTTTTGTTGTTTTTTGTTATTTTCTTTGAACATATCTACGTGACTTTACCAAAAGACCCAAAGAATACATTTAGTGTTGCATGTAAATTTTTACATCCAAATTCACAACTATCCCCCAGATAGCAAACATGTATATTGGTGACGAGGTATCAACCGCCTACGTCCCGTCTAGCCTGAGGCTCCGCAGCTTTTGACAGTGGCTGGGCAGAAAAAATACATTCAAGGGTTCCACCGTCCTCACCAGGGACTAGTAAAGAGCACGGACTGACGTACAAGTGAGGTGAGAGTTGAGATGGGTACGAAGATGATGTTGACCTGAGTAAAAAGGTCAAATTCACCAAAAAAATATCTAGGTCGTTTGCTGCTGAGCTGGCCATTGGGATGTGCTAATTTCCTGTCTACAGCCCTGAGACAGTGAGTGAAATTCCACATTCCTATGGTAAGCGTCTGCCTTTGCATAGTACAATCACTGTTGAGATATCCAACAAAGCTGTACTGATTTTATCGACCATGGAGGGATGAATGGCTGAGTCAACCCCTGACCGGAATTTGAACTCGCAATGACGCACACACTCTACCACTGCGCCAAATTAGTGGCACATGTAGAATAATAACTAAGTGTCACGTGGGTGCGAGCAGCACATATACACGGATCCGCTTGTGAGCGCGTGTGCCTTTATTCAGCAGCGCACGGATGGTGTGCACCTTCGCACACAAGTTCACGGGACGTGCATGTGTGTGCATTGGACTGGCAGATGGCAAAGTGACGAGGCAAGGATATGATAGAGTAGATGGAGAGATTAAGGGCACAAATATCCAATGGTTTAAATGACCTGTGCATAGCGCGAATAGTTTAATACCCTTTGTTCATTAAAAAAAAACCTTCCGTTTTTGCATTGGAATGTTTGGCCAATTGTATCAATGAGTGTTTAGCTTCGTGTGGGAGGAAAAGCAGAGTTGTTGGAGATAGACTCAATATGTTTTGATACATCAACATCATGATGACCTCACAGCCCATACTTACATGTACAACACCTGGTATTTTTAGGCAGCCTCCCCCTCCCAGAACTAACCAGGCTCTATCGCTACTTAGCTTCTCAGATGTTATACGATCGTGCACATGCACGGTGATTTTGTCACTCTGCTCAATTGTACACAGTGCAGGCTCAGGGTGCATGGGCACATTGTGAAGTGTATCAGCATGGACATCTCCACATTGTGCTAGTATATTTGCAGGCGAGCAAGTATGGCGAAACAAACGCGTGCGTGCGTGCACACGAACAGGCATGTCTTTAATCCAGGCCTGAATGAGGGCTTAGATGAAAATTTCCCACCTGGCAGTCTAATGCCTATTTCACCCTCGAATCAACAACGGAATAAATCGTCTTTTCAAACGTTGTTGTTCCTTAAAAAAAAGTTTCAGGTCATTTTTTTAGCTAATTCTTTGCATGCACCTATTAAAGTTAAATTAGTTACAGTATCTGCACCATATGTTTTAAACATTCGACATTTGTATTCTAACAGATGGTTAGGTTTGAGTAACAAAAAAACTACAATTACTTCTCAGCTTTCGTGGATGCTTGTGAAAATGTAACTGTTGAAACAACGTTCTTAAAGAATGGGAAATATTCAATTAATAAGAAAAGTATTGCATGTGTTTTAAAAATGCATGTTTAAGCATGGTGAATGTGAAAATTAGGAAAATTATTCCGAAAAATTCGTCTGAGGTTTAACGTATCATCTTTGAGAAGTATAATTAAATGTAACATCTGATAAGTATGCTAGCTAGAGAGGCTTGTGAAACAGACGTAATATAAATTAACATTAATATGGATTTAATATAATTTTAATGCACCAATCGATGTTCACTAAGTAACCTCAGTTTCGTTTTAGACCATAAAATGTCAGTAAAGATCAAAAGTCTATGTTAATACTATTTTCACCTGTCGGATTACCTAATATATAGAGTCTACACCGTACAATGCCTGGATAACGTTTATTTTGGGACTAAAAATATTTTATCATCGATCCCATCAAATTTGATTTAACTGCCAAATATTACAAGAAAACAGGCTCAGATATGACTCACCGCGGATGTTAGCCATGGCTAGAAATCAAACTAATTTACCTAATTCATCACGCAGTGTGTTAACCACTGCACCACCGCTCCACCCGGAGGGTTTTAGATACAGTATGCATTATTTTGATTAAAAAAATCTACCTAAGACCAAATCATTTATTTTTCATTATCTGAGAAGGAAAGACGAAAACATTTTTTTTCCTGTAAAGTTTTTTTGTGTTTGTAATCTATCAAAATATATGTACATTGGATGTAATCTGCTATAGTGTAGATTTTTTACGTTTGTGACTAGCACATAGGTTTGTTTCTAATACAACTGCAACAGTCAATACGGTTCATAACATTCTCCAATAAATTAACATACTCCACTCACAGTCATACCGGCATTTTACATGATAAAGTCTTGGCAGGCAGTTAAGTTCGTACAGACAATTATAAGACTGATTTAATGAGTCCGTTCTGCCTGGAAAAAAACAATATCTAAGCACATCCATTTCTCACCGCCATAGCTAGCAATTGGTGCAAAGTTTCACAGTCATTTCTTCTGTATAAGTAGTTTCCCTGAAATAAAACTCGTAACTGATGGAGACCATCACACAATGGAGACAACGCAATGTTACGCCCACACTGATGAGGAGGACACCTGTGCACAGGTAAAGTGGGACACCAGCATGCAGCTGATGCCGGATCGTGGTCTGCCACCTGCACACATGCAAATACATTGAAGCATTTGGTTCTTTCGCTAAAGTCACGTAGGTGAAAATAAAAATAATAATAAAATAATAATTAAAAAACACGCTTGTGTTGCGCCCGAAACGTCGTGATTTAATTTAGTTATTTTCATTTTCATTTTCACCTACGTGACTTTACCGAAATAACCAAAGAGTATGGATCTTTGAAGTCACGAAAACTTCAAATCTAGAATTGAAGCATTTCTTCACTAAATCCCTACATGCAAATTACACTTGTGGAGTAAATTGACAACATGTTGAAGCTCATGATTTTTAGGATCGTAATGTCAACAACACTGGCCAGGACATGTTGAGTGTGGTGCCATGCTGTTAATCGTGTTACTTGTATTAATTACCTCATCTGTCACATTTTGAAGGCAAGCAAACTATTTTGGCCTCGTTATTTTACAGCTCTGCTTGATATTTTTCCGGCTAATCAATGTTAATTTCGGAAATAAAAATATACTGACCTCAATTGAGATGTACATGGCTGCAGCTGTACATGTCTACCCAATTCATGGCTCATCGGATTTCTCGGAGTTAAATAAAGATTATTATTCTAATTCAATATCAAATGCTGCACTTGGTACGTTTGGCTCGTAAGCGGATTCCCTGCTGTCTCTTGCGTATACGCTATGGGAACGTAACGCATCGCCACTCTCAAACGCTCAGCTTCGTGTAATGTTGTATGTTGAACTTCTTTCGCACCATACGTAGCCAACCGTGTTCATCGGAGATGCGGGGGAAGGAAAACAAACCAAACACAACAACACAATAAAAGGAGGGCAGGACTTCAGGAGAGGGAGGATTTAAATGCATATATAAGCGTGCAGAAGTAAATAAGCAAATAAATAATGCGAACCACATGAGTATCTTCAATTGAACAGGCAGTAGAATGTTAAATTATTAACACGCAAATAATGGCTTTCTGCTTGTAGAAGAGCGTGTTTTGCAAAGTAAGATGAGGATACGGCATTATAATAACATTAAACATTAATTGAAAGACCCAGGAATGCCTGATGTGGTTGTCATCATAAATATGTCTATTGCCTCTCCTGGGGACAGGGCTGCCTTTCAGAAATGAACTGGGAATGGGAGAATATTCAAGCAACTCGACTAAACAGTTTCCCGTGGGCATTCGTGTGCTTGTTAATTTATTTATCCTAAGCACGAAAATTATGGAATAAAAATCTCAAGTCTCGTTGGAGATTAAAATTGAGAAAATTGTTGTCTTTTTAACACGTGAAATCCTCATCTCTGTTTTATGAATGAGCTAAATCTGGAAATGTATATTATCTTGTTTTTATGTTGGTTATTTTATTGTGCACGTGAATTAAAAACGCGAGCATGTTTATGGAAGTAGTCACAGGAAAATAAAATGGGAATAAAATAAATCTTATTTTGTCTCATATATATTTATATAGCGCCTTAGTCCGAGGCGCTTTACAATAATTATAAAGTTGTACGTTAGATGAAAGTGATAAAGATAAATAGTGGGGTTGTTATTAAAAGTGGTGGTGCAGCTATGGTGACAGTAAGGAGGAGAGGTGGGAGTGGTAAGCAGGGCTTGGGATAGGGGTAGTGATACTGTAGGGTTTGGGGTAGTGATCGGGGTAGTGACAGGGGTTGGGGTAGTGATAGGGGTTGGGGTAGTGGCAGACACTTGGGGGACACCAACAGGGACGGGGCAGGTAGGGAAGGTGGAGTGGTTGAAAGAAACAGAGGAAGTGCGTGAAGAGAGACAAGATGGGAGCCAGCAGAGGGTTGTGCTGGGGATACCGAAACTGGAAAGGAATTGCGGGGTGATCAGCCGTATCTAAGGCTGAGGTAATATCGAGGAGAATGTGGATTGAGGAGAGGCCAGGAAGGGCGGAGTTTGTGAACTGGTTCCGTACATTGAGGAGGGCGGTTTCAGTGCAATGGGAGGGACGGAATCCAGATTGGAGATGAGGGTAAAGAGAATTTAATGAGACATGGCGAGTAAGTGGACAACACGTTCAACAAGCTTAGAGAGAGAAGTAAGGAGAGAGCTCGGCCGATTGTTGGCAGGACTGAAGTAGAAGGGGGATGATGATACCTGCCTTTGAAGATGGCAGGAAAGAACGCCAGAGGCAAGGGACAGATTGAACAGGGAAACCAAGGGGTAGAGAAGGGTAAGAGGGAGGAGAGGAGGGACAAGAGAAGCAGGGACGGGGTCTAAGGGAC